>MU132149.1:560942-646173 GCA_015039395.1 Ceratobasidium sp. AG-I | reverse complement strand
TTAGTGCACTCAAATGAGGACAGGTGTAGAAGTCCACGTACGTTGAAGTCGGTCGTTTCAAACTGGGAGGCGGCTCCACGCATGGTGTTCAAGTTGTCTAAGTCCTCTTTAGACACTGTGGCGAGATCAACCCCGTCGAGAGGAGTCTTGAAGACAGCCTCTGCACGAGCGAGAGCATCCCCTGCTGTGCCAGTGGAGATCTGGAAGTCGGCGTAGTCACGCAGCGGGAAGATAGACTGCCTCTTAGCGAGAATCTCTGCAGACCTGCGCGTATGGAGAAGGGGTCGGCCCGAGACAAACGAAGCAGTGGCCAGAAGGGCAAAAAGGAAGGTAGAGGAAACCATGTTTGAAGAGTCGAACTTGTGTTAAAGGGATGTGAAGAAAAATGAATGAAGATCGACCCGGTCTAAGAACAAGACACAAGCATTAGCGACAGTCTTAGAAATGAACGAAGAACAGAGCATTCGGGTGTCTACTCACCGATGAAGAACAATAAGAAACAAATGTCGAACCGGTCTGAAAGTAATCATGAGTGGCAGCGCATGGAAACCTAATAGGTTTGAGACTCACCGACAAGATGTGGAAGGGAATGAACGAGGGTAAAGAACTTAGACCGAGTGAGCGAGAGCATTTATACCTTAGCTACAAAACATTCCGCAAATTCCGCGCGGACCGCGCTGTGCCTTCGTGGGGTCACTAGAACCTCATAATTGCTTTTGCCCGGCTCGGTTGCCTTCTTGGCCCGTAGTTTGACTTTGGTCGCCACGTTCGTAAGAAGTTAGTTGGGGCCTATAATTGATCGTCGCCATACAGAGCAGTTTGATCTTCCAACTGTTGACGGCTTGGCATGGAATGCTGGCTCTTGGCGTAAATCCATACCGTATTTATCAGCTACCACGTGCCTGCAATTAGTTCCTTGTTGCATGGTTGCTGTGAGCCTTTGTTGACTAAGTATCTCGCGGAATGAAAAGCTATCTGCAGATGAACTAGCTACCAAAGATACAACTATAAAATACAAGATATACGCCCCTCATTAGGCAGTCCTAGCAGGCTTCATAAATGCAAACAACGTGCCCAGCTCCACCCATCTCCTACCGCACTGCTCAAGGTATTTCTCAACACACTTACCCATATCCGCTAAGAATTCTCGTCTCAAATTAACCACGGCAGTAACTTCGTCTAAAGCCGCAGGGTTTAAGTCGCAGCCCCTTCAGATCTACAAAGCACTAACCTTCTCTTGAAGTTCCCGTAGCCCTCGTAATGGCTTTTTGGCCATCGAAGAGTGATGCGTAATATAGCATTTGGTTGTAAAGCCGTAGACCGGAGTACTAGCCAAGGCAAATCAGCTTTATCGAAGTGCTTGAACAAGGTTACACGCCATACCTCGTACGACACTGGTCCCCTGGCAGCACATCCAGCGTTGAGACAACGTTTACCGTATACGCTCATTGCGCGGGTTCTATATCCACACGTGGCGTCTTCACAGACAGTCCAACCAGCGTAATAATTGCTGATTTGTTGGCGAAGCTGTGTTTCCAATTGGACTTGGATGCTAGCCTGACCAAGCGGCTCTGAACATCCTGGGCAGATCACCCCTGTCGGTGTGATAATCGGGGCCTGATTGGGGGTTGGAATGAGTATATGGGATGTATGCGCGCTTTCATGCCATACCTCTTCTGAGCCGACGGGAGAAAACGCGAAAGACCCCTCGCATTCTCGACACCTCACAATAAATTGGGCCACATCTCGGAATCGCTCTTTGTCTGGTACTTGGGAGTCGAGAGTACGGTATGGATCTTCGTCTACGCTCGCCACACTGACTTGGAAGCGACCAGGATCCAGACCTAATCGAGAGGTCAGTTTTTCTCTGTGGAACCAAACCTATCTACGTACCTAGGCATTCGGCCAGGCGCGAGCGGTCGGTACCCTCGATCGGATCGCACAAACGTTCAACAGGTGGCAAAAGTTGTTGAGCAATGTAGTATTCGAAATCTGAAATATCAAAGCTTAGTGGGATTCGTTGACAAATATAAACTGTCTTGCTTACCTATCTTCAACTCGCCGTCAGCCTTCTTTAGCTCCTCAGGATGATAAGCGCGATCAGCCTGGCCGGTTTTTGCTGCCGTGCCGTCTGCTCCTAGACAAAAGATGTATGGAATGACATCGCCTAGTTTGGCGTGGCCACCACGTTCCTTCAGCCGCCTCGCGACCGAGACATGGGGAAGATTGTTGTTGTCCTTTGGATAATCTTCTGGAGCTTTACCCAATCGCTACATGGATGCGAGATGAATTGAAAATCGCGTAGGAGAAGAACGATATGTACCTTGAAGACAATAAAATCTTCCACATCGACCTTGCCTCCGCGAATGTTTTCTCCCATAAGCTTCAGGTACTCGTGTATGCGCTCAACCACGGTTTCAGCGTCATCTCCAGAGAGGATTTGATCCAATATATAACTGTTAAATCGTCAAATTCGGAAAGTTGTAGTTCAGCTCCAAGCGAACTTACCTGGAGACATTCTTGGACAGTACGCAGTATTCACGTCGCTTCATATCCAAACCTTTAATCTCTATAGAGCTAGCGTTCATCTCCTCCACCTTCACTGCCGCATACTTTTTCTTTTGCAGCAAAAGCATGCGCCTGAAGATAGCGTCCAGGTCAATCTCCAGCAGACGATACCTGTCGTTGACAGCCTTCTTCAGCTCATTGGCAATCTTCAGAGCGTCCGGCAGGTCTGTCACGTTGGAATTGACGAAAATGGAGTCCGTGTCACCGTAGATGACGTCCAAAGAAAGCCCCTCAGCAAGCTCGCGCGTGTGTGTCAAGATCTCACGGCCCTTGAACGTCGTCAACGCGGCGAGAGGTCGGGCATAGAAACGGGAGTGCTCGAAGCCAAGGCAGCCGTACATGGAGTTGGCAGTAAGCTTCAGAGCCTTTTGTTTGATGTCCCACTGGAGAGGTGTGTGAGTATATGCGTACAGCGCCCAACGAAAAGTAGTCCTCACCTGGACGAGCTGTGCCTGAGTCGCGTTCCTGTCTTTCATCAAATTCTTGACTTGCTTTCGACGACCAACGAGGGTAGCAATAAGACGCGGAAGTACACCGAGTGGCGTCCCAGTCGGTGGCGGATCCGGTATCTTGTCCTCCGCATTCTGCCTTGCGTTTCAGCCTGCGACTCAGCCTAAGCGACTAAGCAACGCACCTCGTCATCAGTCTTATCGACCGTCGTAAAGTCGATGTTGTACTCTTGGATGATACTCGGGTATAGACTGTTGAAGTCCATGACTAGGATGTATTTGTCCCACAGCCCACGTTTGGGCTCGAACACTAAGCCACCCTTGTATTTGTCACGCTTGACCTTGGCTACTGGTGCCGTGCCGCCCTCTGCGTCGTCTGCAGCCTCAGCCTTTGCTGCCGCAACTCCAGTTTTCTTGGCCCATGTCTTGTCTGGACAAATGTACTTGAGGCGGTGGAACTCGTGTAGCAAAATGTACTCGTTGCGCTCTGCGCGACCACCGTTCAAAGTCTTATTCCTGGGTACAGTGAAAAAAGGTGAGCACATGTGAGAGTCACTACCATTATCACGCTCACCAAGAGTTGCCAGCCAAATTCGTGAGCTGTCTCGTCAACGGCAACATCTGGATCTTGTGCGCCAGTCCCATCTGCAGGAACGAATCCAACTCGCAGTGCCGGACGAAATGGAGCAACCTGTCCGGTGAGCTCACAGTCCCGTCGAAGAACGAGGCGGTATCGTCCGGTTCAATATCTTCACGTGTGATCTTGAGCTGAGACTGGCACATCTCGGTCAACGACCAACTGGTAGACTGAATCATGCTCTGTAAAGGGAAGAGGCAAACATTAGTTCCATGTTAATTAAAAGAGTCAAGCAGGAGAAATCTAACCTTAGCTCCATCGCTCGCCAAATCACACAACAACCTCCCTTGCATGAACCTAATGTTTGTTCCCTGCCGCCCGATATTCATCCACTTGCTCCTTCGGAATCGACCCAAACGCGACCAGTGGTCTACCTGAAGCTCGCGCATCCGCTGCAACAATACATCGAGCGTGACACCCAGGAACTCATGTCCTATGATCACGTCCGGGTCGTACTTATGAATGGTAGCTACATATACAAAGATAGAGAATTAGTTAGTTTGAGTTAGGGAGGAGTTTTGGAGTGACGTACCAAGTAAGTTGTTGAGCAACATTTTCTCATTCGCCATTGACATAATCTTAGCATTCTCAGCCTTGACCTTTGCCTCAAATCCAGCAGGCAGCTTCACCAACGGCCTCACAATTGTATGCGAAGCCGACGGTTGCCTCTCAGGTGGCGTCGCATCCTCGATCACGGCTGTTTCGAACATTATTACCGCGCATATAGAGAGGAAAGAAAAGAACGCACTGTTCTCCCATACTCGGAAAGAGGCACAAACAACCTCTCGTTTATTCTCCTTGTGGTTCACAACGGTGCGGGCGGAGAGACTGAGGATAGTGAGAGGGGGCATAGGGATGGACTCGGCGTCTGGGAGGGGGTTTACGAGTTTTGGATCGCGGACGATGACCTCGAGTTTGCACCAGGAGAACTAGGGACCAGATGAGTGGAAGTGGGTAAAACTGTGAACGTGTACGTACACCCTTGTTGCTCAACTCGCACTCCTTGATCTCGATCCAACACGGTCCCATAATCTTCCGTTTCATCACAAACAACTCGAATGCGGATGTATTGGTGCCCAGCACACGACTAAACGTTGCTCCGGCCAAGTCCAACGGGAGCGTAGGCTCTAAATCACCCCACGCAAGTATGAGCATAGATACACCATAAAACATAAGATATGACGTGGACGCACCGTTGTACCCATACACGACTTTCATCCATTGAGCCTCGCCCTCCGTGATTCCAACTTCGCCAAACGCGTATTTCCGAGGCACGAACTTGGCCGCCCACCTCTTGACCCCATTCTTCTGTCGGATATGGTCAAACTCTTCGTACACGTCTTCTTCCGTCGGAGCAACATCCTGCTCATTCCCAAACTCTACACATCGTTCAATAAATAAATTAATAAAAGGGCTGAAAAGGCAGGAATGAAACTAAACGCACCCATCCGATATTTACGCGGCAATACAAAGAGATTCCTCTCAATCC
The DNA here is from genome assembly GCA_015039395.1 of Ceratobasidium sp. AG-I. NCBI lineage: Eukaryota > Fungi > Basidiomycota > Agaricomycetes > Cantharellales > Ceratobasidiaceae > Ceratobasidium > Ceratobasidium sp. AG-I. Next base: position 641,030 of record MU132149.1, on the reverse strand, counting down.
CCTCAATAGCTACGCAACAGCTCGCCCACTTCTTCACCTTCTCCGTACTCTTCCCCTGATCCAGTACTTTCCCAACCAGATACAGCTTCCCCTCAAGCTCCAAATAATCCAACCAAAACATCTTCAACGATCCGTCCTTCTCGAGTGCCTCGACATTCGAACCTATGGTCCCTGGTTTGTCGGACCCGAGCGTCTCAGGCTCGGTTGCAGTCGACGCATTGAGTGAGGCGTGAAGAGAGAGCCAAGAGGGAGGTTTTACGTCGACTGGTTCGGATTTAGGTTCCGGTTTGGCGGGTAGTCCATTCGGAAGGACGCTCAGAATTGGTTTGCCCTTGCCTTTGACTTTCCCCTTGACATCTTCGTCGAACTCCATGTCATCCACCTCCTCCCAAAACCCATCGTCCCCGTCGTCTCCATACTCATCCTCATCCTCTACAGCCAGCCCGCTCAAAGCACGTATGGGAGACGACGAAGGCTCCATCTTGGCTTTCTTCATCGGGCTCGCGCCGATCCACTCGTTCTCGGAGATATCATTCCCACTCGTCCCGTCGTCTAGCTCGCCGTCTGAGAGATTCACGAATGCCCCATCGCTAGGCGGGTCGGAAGACGGCGCGTCAGACCGGAAGTGATTTATATCCCTCGTTGGAGATGGCTTCCTCTTCAGAGGTCGCGTTACAGTCGGAGGTTTGAATGGCCTCGACGCGCTAGAAGACGCAAACGCAGGCGCGAGCTTCCGCTTAGTTGGAGGGGCAGCTCTTGAAGAAGTGGAAGGCGCGTCCAGCTGTCCAAGGAGCGAGCTCATAAAGTCTTGTTCTTTATCAGAGGAGACGACGGGTCGGTAGTCGGCGATGGATTTAGCGGCGTAGGCTTCGTCTTTGGCGCGTTGGGAGGCGAGCTTTGCGGCTTGGGCTGCTTTGGCTTTTTTGTTCGCCGCTACAGGTATGCATGTCAGTAACTAGGAAAGGATGAGAAAAAGTCTAAAGGTGCTTACCGCGTCGCTTTCGCCTATCTTCATCGTCTTCTTCATCATCACTCGGCTCGACCTCTTGCTCAAACACATCCATCCCATTATCTACATACCCGCCCCCATCGTCGTCCTCGATGAAATCATCCTGGTCCAATCTACTCTTTACGATCTTCTTATAATCATCTTCATCGACCTCGTCAAACAATTTCGAATCCTCCTCCGACTAAGATATAAATCAGACAAATCCTACCCACAAACCAAACGGCGTGGCGAGAAACGCACCTTCCACTGTTTCGAACGCCCACCACCCTCACGCGCAGCCTTGAGCAACGCAAACTTGTCTGTATTCGCTTTAGGCGGCCGACGACTCATTTTAGTATATATAAGCACAGAGGGTGTTTGATCAATGAGGAAACAACGCGACGCGACTCGGTGGATAAATAATCACGTGAGATAAGCGCCGCCGATCATTTACTTTGGGTCTTGCGAGTCCCGGACTCAATTCAGCGACGAGCGGCTTGCTGATTACTCCTTCCACAACAGTAGATGATCTTGATCTTTCTTGGTTATCTACCATGGTGAGCCACCCACCCCTTCTTCGTCTTATCGTGCCAGGCATATACTAAATGTGTCTCCCAGTTCCGTCAATTCTTAACGAGTCAAACCCGCCTGCTTATCCCTACTCGTTCAGTTGCGAACTATCCCCGCTTCCCTCTCCAAGCCAACTTTTCCCTCCAGAAGAAGCTATCTCCTAAGATCCTCAGCGCATTCTCGAGCTTCTACTCCTCTGCTCTCTCCCGGGAGGCTGCTTCTCTGCCCCCTCCACCAGCATCTCAGTCTACGGAGAGATTAGTGTTCGAGAGCCAAGAAGAACCGAAGCTTTCGTTGACGTTTACGTGCACGGTGCCCGATTGTGGGCACAGGTCGTCGCATGCGTTTACGAAGAGGGCGTATACGAGGGGGATTGTGATTGTGCAGTGTCCGGGATGTAAGAATCGGTACGTCATTTCATTTGATCGCCGCCTTGAATGCGCGGGCATTGATAAGCCATGTAGGCACTTGATTGCAGACAACTTGGATTGGTTCAAGGATACGGCTGGCACTGGGGCAGGTGGGAAACAGAATCGGAACATCGAGGATATCATGCGCGAGAAAGGGGAGCATGTCCAACGAGGAGCGATCAAAGAGGGAGGAGCGCTCGAGTTCTGGGAGAATTAGTGCATATAGGTGGTGGGGTGGTCTGGAAATTTGTATTTTGTATGGGCATACATCATGTAATTTATTTGTGTAGCGTATATGAACCATCACTCTGCTTTTGGTGGGATGGGCGGGATGATCTTGCTCTTTTCGAATAGGTCCTCGAGCTCGCCGGATTGGTGCACTACACTACGATAAGTAAGAGAACAGTAGACTATGTAGATGACTTACTGCTCATAACGATGTCGCATCCACCAACGAATTGGCCGTCAACGTATAGCTGAGGAATCGTCGGCCAGTCACTACCGAGGGCCTTAGTAAGGATACAGGTAAGACCAAAATGAGTACCTACGAATACTCCTTGATAGAATTTCTGAGTTCTGCATCCTCCAAGACATTGTATGTCTTCATCTTATCCTTTGGGACATCATGCAGATCCAGTATCTGTATAACAGCTCTGGAGAAACCACACTGAGGAGTCTCAGGTGTTCCTTTCATAAATAACACGAGGGGTGTCGACTTGACTGCCTGGAGACATATTTCAGTAGGTAGCAAGAGACAAAGGCATGGACTTACATTGTCGATTGTTTGTCGGACTTGATCAGACAACAGACGGACAGCGATACGAGACGGAGGAATCGGCTGCCTCAACTGGCGAATTGGCGCAATCTAAACAAGGGATTAGTACACGCTACCACAACAGACTTTCCTACCCACCGAACGAAGGCCTGCACGAAACATGGGAGCTAATGAGAAAGCAGGAGTTGTGGCTGAGTCGACAAGTCACGTGTTTAAGCGCCAAAGTCCACGGACGAGGCGCAATTCCCACATGGGAAACGCGCCTTGGAGCGGTCGTTGGAGCCTAATTAAGACCTCTACGCTAAGCTCTGCACGACACCACCAGAGATGTTCTTTCCGTTCACGTTCAGCCTTAACACTCCTTTTACCAACCCGTTCGACCCTCCGGCCCCCGCTAGCGCCGCCGACCCCGGACAGCTCGATTATGAGTCCCCCCAACGCACTAGAGCTCGACGACCACCCCCTCCTCGTCGACCCATCCCCCAGCCCAGTCCAGAACGTTCGGGTATCTCGAGAAAACGCGGACGGTGGTCTCCAGAGGCAAAGACACGCGCGTGTTCTCCTGTAGCAGACCTGACTAGCACCGCGTCGGCATACATCGACACCCACGGCAAATCCACAGACTTTGCCAACGACCGCACAGACCTCGATTCCGAAAACGTTCAAAACGGTAAGTGAGTGGACGCGTCGAATCGGGCAAGAAAGCTTACGTCATGTGCATCTCTCTCCTGTCTGTCTGTTTCTTCCTGCGGTGTCGCCGCTTGTGCTCGACCACGATGATAGAGTTGCGCCCAGTGAAGCGTCGTAGGATCGTCGAGATTACCGACAGCCTCATATCCACGGCGTTCAGCGCAGCAGTCATCGGCACCGCTGTTGGGCTCACCGCCTACCGACTGTACGCGCTCCCGTCTTATTGCAGTAATATCCCGCTGACCATGTGACTTAGTTGGCGTGATCGCGGAAAGGACGGTCTCCCCTCGACCCCAGGCCCTGACCCCGCACTCGAAGGCTTCCCTCCCCCACCGCCGTACACCGAACGTCCAGAGCGCACGCATATGCAGCCCACTGCAGGTCCTTCCTATGTTCCGGGCGGAGTGGTACCGGCACCGGCACCCACTTCGACGCCGGTGAATCGCCGCACCAAGGCTCGTCCTAACACGACTGGACGTAGACCACAAGTCCAGAGTGCGCGTCGGAGACGACCTGTTAGCACTGTTTACCCGCGCAATCAAAGTCCAGCTGTATCGCTCCACCGTCCCGCGACTTCGTACCACACCGCTCCCAATTCGGCACGCAACACTCCCGGACCATCAGCTTCGACTCCGCACGACGCTGCAGATGCGCAATCGGGAGACGAGCTGGACGACAGTGAAATGGAGATGTCAGGACAGATGGATTGGATGTCGTCGCAATTGCGAAACTTAATTAACGAAGGCAAGAAGGCACTCGGTACCGAGGTCGTTGTAGGCGGCGCAGATGAAGCGGACGATGGTGCTGATGGATGGGAGGAAGACGAGCCAGTCGTTACTCCCTCGCGCGCATACTCCACTGCGAGCAGCGGAGCTACGCGTACTGTTGCCCGTCCAGCGACCGGTCTTGGTCGATCAACATCACGTACGTCGAACGTCGCCCGTGTGAAGAATCCTCATCAACGATCGAGCTCTGGAGCGTCTATGCGTAAAGCTGAGGACTACGAAGACGAACATGGTTTCGAGGTGTTGTACCAAACCCCGCTGAGATCTGCACCCGCGACCAAGACGACATTTACGAGCACGGACGACGGCACGAGTGAAGAACTCCGAGTCGCAATGGAGCGCGTGCGCAAAGCGTACGGGCTGAGGTAGAGGGTTTCGCATTGTAGCACTTATCTGTGGATTTTATGTGGATATTTTTTTGGTCGGGTTTGTAGCCTACTCATGCACTGTGTGCCTCTCTTACTGTTTCCGTGTCTGTTTCCTTTTCATCTCCTCTGTCAACGCATATGATATCCCACACGACTCGGTTCATGATCCCATTTTACGTTTTTGGTCAAGCAGCATCACTTTTACATCATAATCGGTTAAACATGTCTGTGACTTGTTCATTGTCTCAATTACAATTGCAATTGCTTTCTGAATCAGAACTCTTCCCTGTGCGTGTTGAGAAGCGAAGAGAAGACAAGGAGGGGTTCTCATAGGGTGCGTGTGTTTATAAGATTTATTTATAGACATAAAGAGTGATATTTCCAAGTGAATGACAACGAAACAGACGTGTGCTAGACAGTCTTAAGAAACTCAGACCAGCGAAATAATAAATAAACAGCACTCCTTCCCGTCCCCTATTCTTGGGCCTGGGCCTGCGTGCTTAAACAGCCTTCTCAGCGGTTGTGTTATAGTACGCAGGTGCCTCTTCGACCTTTGCTGTGCTTTGCAGAGAATCTGCCGAGGCCTGGTAGGCCTGGGGATATCCTCCTTGGGGGCTCAAGTTCTGGTTATGCGCAGGGAAGCCAACTTGCTGAGGTGCGGGAGTTGAGCCATTGTGGGGTTGGCGTGGGCGGGACTCGTATCCCCCAGGAGCGGAGAAGTTCGACGCGAACATTGTTCCGGCTACGGGCTGGGCATTACGGTTGACCGGCACAAAGGTGCTGACTGGAGCCATCGGGGTGGACGAGGTGTGGGAGTGTTGGGGCTCGGCGCGTTCGGCGCAGTATCTGCTGAAACTGGACATCCTGCGCATGAAATCTACACAATTAGTTAGTTTCACCAGCATCACACTTGAGGTCAATTGGAGAAAGACTCACAATACCCAATGAAACTCCTGATAATCATTCCAACAACCCAATACCAGCTCATCCGCTTCCTGGTGACCCTACAATCCCTTTCTGACGCTTCCCTCCAAGTCCCGGTTCCCCGACTAGAGGCGGAGGAGCATATAGGGATCATCGAGTCGAGGGCCCTGGTGAAGAACATAACGAGGATGGCGATGTCGAGAACGAATTCGAGGAAGAGCCAGAAGGTGAACATGTTTGCGAATGTAGAAGCCCCAGAAGGGTTGAGAGTGATCGTGGAAGCGAATCTGTGAGTTTGGGTAGGCGTCAGTGGTGCTTAGCTTGGGCGTATGTTGCATGGGGAGAGGAAGCAGAGGAAAGGCTACTCACCCAATGGCAGATGTGACTGCGAGTAAGAGACCAAGAATGCCGAGGGCGACGACGATTCCGTTAGCAGCTGTAGTCAACTTAAGCGAGCCTATGTGTCCGCCCTGTTAGGGGTGCTTTATTATGCATTGTAACTTATAGGGCGTACCGTTTATGAGGATTAAAACTGCGGCTGCTACTACAGCAAGACCACCCAAGAAGTACAAGATCGTGAGCATCATAGCTCCAGCACGTCTTCAGAGAGCGAATTCAATATCGCGTCCAACCCTCCTAAAGATCAATAGACTCACATTGGGATACAGCAACAGCACTTGCGCGCATCTTTCTTCTCGGGCCGTGTATGCATCTTGATCAATCCAAAAAAGACAGTAGGGAGCGGGAAAGCGATCCAAGGCAAGGCGTGATGATTGTCGATATTCTTACAGTAAGCATATATAGCGCGGGCGGGCAACTAGGCCGCTCGCCACTCGAGACACGCCAAGCCTTCGAGTCAACGATAGCCAATTTCCCACTTGTTTGTCCATAAGGACCGGGCAGGAACGCCGTGTCGCGTGCCGGGGAAACAAGGGATGGGCGTTGTCCAGTTATTTGTGACATTACCTTCTTGCGGCATAAATGAGTATGTGTGTTGTATCTTGCCGGCTAAGCTCGGCATTCAAGCCTCCTTGCGATAGTCTTAGCCCTGTGGAGAAACCCATAGTGAATCACCCAAATTTGCGTCTAGCCAGCATATCCAACCCACAGGATATCTCTACGAACCAACAAAATAACAAGTAATCGCCCAGGCAAGTCCAAGTGTTTTTTAGCCTTCGCGAGCCTCTAGCAGTGGCGAGGTTCCCGTAAGGGGCGTTATGAGTTGACGGATTTGAAGGTGCTCTCGTGGTATACAAGCAGGGTTTCGCCTCCGCCCCGGGTGATTTTGGAGACTAGAACCCGCTTGACACGGGCAACGAACAACTCCGAGGAATGCACTTTCTCCGGTGGCAAGTCTGATTTGTCTGTGAATTTACCCGATAACGGCAGAACGTCAAGACCAAATATGAGAACACCAATTGTCTCGTCAAAGCCATGGAGGTCGTCGTCACAGTGCAGAGACAAATGATTCCATTCGGTTGAATTATTCAGCAACTTTGATCGGGAAACATATTAAGCGCCGAGCAGCCTACTTCCCCAACATCGACTTCACCGCAGTTATGCGCATTCTACGACATCTATATGCGTGAAATCTTTGCGTAATAGTCCATAATGGCCGTCAGACACGTTTAATGAAGTAAAAATCAGACAAAATATTACATCAACAATGACGACAATACAAAAGGCAGGTCTAAAACTCAACCAATGGCCTAGAGAGCCACTAACACGACGGAACCGCCTGACTCCGTGGTGGGCGACCTCTACGGCGAGAGGGATTCGGCTGAGAATGGAGCTGAAGAGACACAGGTCAATTTGAGTCCTGCAAAATTTCATCGGCAAATATAAGGCTTTAATGCGCAGGCCCAGCAGTGTTATTGGAGCTTCGGGGTTGGATTGGGTCGTGGGGTAGACGGGCAGTGGTGTGGTACGGACGAAGAGCTATATGCTGGTCATTAGCATTGAAGAAAATGCTGTCCACCCGTTGGGCGTGCGCCACGCTAGCTATATGCGGGGCGGACGATGTAGGTGAACCATCTGGCGCGCAAGAAGGACTTGAGCCTGCCGTGACTGGCTGACTGGCGATTTAGAAAATTGGTGCGCGCAGAGATGAGACTGCTGGATAGAAAATGCTGCCATCTTCGCCGACCTTGGTTGTGGCAGGAGCGGTCCCGAGTGGTCTTGCGGTCTTCCTTTGTACGGCTTTTTGTCTCTTTCCTTCGGCCACTCGTTCTTTCTCTCTCTGCTTCTCCTGCCGCATCCTCCCCCTTCTGGATCCTCTCCTCTTGAATACGCTCTGTTGCGTCTAGCTTGCGTGCCTCGGACGCCTCTAGGTCTTTGATCACTTGTAGCAGTTCTTGTCGCCACTCTGGAGCACTTTCCCAGCGGATCTCTGGGTTGTCAAATGACTCAACGCTAGTAACCTTGAACTTGGCCACTCGCTTGAGCTCCTTGTCGGTCATCAATGCATCTAGCGGGATGTCGACCTCGCGCAAGGCCCGCATATAACAGGCTTTACGCCAACCCTGTATTTCCTCCTTGAAGATTTGGACGTCTTTGGCTGATCGCTCGTTCTGTTTTGTTGCTTCTTGAGCATGCGATTCGGTCTCCTCCGCTTTGAAATCGTACTGCCGGATGTCTAGCTCGATGATCTCTTGCTTGGGTGTTTTTTCTACTGATAGCAGCGCTCGCTTCTCATCGACTTGGTGCTTTTGTTTACAGCTGTAACATCCGCCGATGTCGTAGCACGGTGCGTGTGCTGGGTTGCTGAATTCTCGGCCGAGAACATCGACCAAGCATCGCTCGGTGGCAACATACTCTGCGGTGCCAATAGACGTCTGGTAATGGTCCTTGGGATTATTGGTGTTCGCAACGCTAGTTTCTTGCAGCGTTCTCGCGGCAGGTACGTCCCGAGCATCGGGTTCGGCGTCATCCCCTCCACTTCCATGTCCTACTTCAAAGTTAGTATAACTCATACTAATGAGCAGATTCGGCCCACCGTTGTGAACGCTTCAGTACTAGTTAGAATACGTGCTGTTCCAGCTTGGAATTCATCCCTGATGCGCCTCTTTGAGCGCTCACTTTTTAAGTTGTGGTATACAGGCGCTACAGTCCGAGCCTCTTCACCGGATAGCCCATAGAACTTCCTAACAGCAGCGGCGACAGCGTATGCAGTACAATAGTCATTGACGAATATTATTGTTTGCTCCAGATCAGTAAAAGGCCTAGGCAAGAGCTTGATCACTTCAGAGTAGGATTTTTGCCTTCTTGTTATCCTAAAGATCTTGGGTGTCATTTCTGAAAGCACGACAGAAAGCTCCATATTAATTTTCGGATCTAGAGAAAATTACTGGAGTGTGATTAGGCTGTTATGTATCTTCATGCCCAGTTTTAGAGCCCTAGGGTAGTGTGATGGCGAATGCTGAGGCTCACGATCGAGGTAGGAGAAGGAAGATTATGATTTGAAATAATTATCCTAGTGAACCTCGTTCGTCTTGTTGGGTGTGTTTATAAGATTTATTTATAGACATAACGAATGATATTTCCAAGTGAATGACAATGACACAGACATGTACTAGACAGTCTTAACAATCCTAGACCAGAGAGATAATAAATAAAACTCGCTCCTCGCTCCTAGCGCCTCGGCTCAAGTTATGCGTGCTCAAACAGCCTTCTCAGCGGCTGTGTTGTAATACGCAGGTGCCTCACCAACCTTCGCCGTGCTTTGCAAGGAATCCGACGAGGCCTGGGGATACGCTCCTTGTGGACTCAAGTTCTGGTTATGAGCGGGGAAGCCAGTTTGCTCAGGCGCAGGGGTTGAAGCGTTGTGGGGCTGGCGTGGGTGGGACTCGTATGTCCCATGAGAAGGGAAGTTGGACGCGAACATCGATCCGACTACGGGTTGACCATTAGGGTTGGCGGGTGCGGAGGTGCTGGCTGGAGCCATTTGGGCAGATGGGGAGAGTTGGGACTCGGCGTGTTCGGCGCAATGTCTGCTGAAACTGGACATCCTACGCACGAAATCTATACAACCAATTAGTTCCAACTTCTTTACTCTCAAAATAAATCTAAGAAAGACCCACAATACCCAATTGAACTCCTTATAATCATCCCAACAAGCCAAAACCAGCTCATCTTGTTCCTCATCGTCTGACAATTCTTCTCTGTACCTCGCCAAGAAATCCCGTGTCTCTCATTGTTAATAGTGGAACATATGGGTATGATCGAGTCGAGCGATTTGGTGAAGATCAGGACAACGATAGCGATATCGAGTACGACTTCGAGGAAGAACCAGAAGGTGAAGAGGTTCGAGAACAAAGAGGCCAAGGAAGGGTCAAGGCGGATTGTAGCGGCAAATCTGTGGGTGTTAGTCGTGCTTAGCTTGGGTGTATGCGATGTGGAAACGGTGAAGGGGCTGCTTACCCAATGGCGGATACGACTACAAGCAAGGCACTAAGAATGGCGAGCGCGACGACGATTCCATTGGTAGCCGTTGTCAACTTGAGCGAGCCTAGAGGTATCCGCCGTGTTAGGGGTATATTTCGCGTTGTGACTTGGAGAGCGTACCGTTTACGAGGATTAAGACTGCGCTTGCTATTACAGCAAGACCGCCCAGGAAGTACAAGATCGTGAGGACCATAGTTCCGGCGCGTCTACAAGGAGAAAATTCAGTACTGCTTCCGACCATCTTGAAAAAACAATGAACTTACATCGGAATGCAGCAGCAGCACTTGCGTGCATCTTTCTTCTGAGGCCTTGTATGCATCTCAATCAAACAAAAAAGACAGTGGGGAGCAGGAAAGTGACCAAAAACGAGACTTGATCGAGATCACCATTCCTACCACAGGATATATAGCGCGGGCGCGCGACGGGGCTGGCTTGCCACTCGAGAAGCGCCAAGCCTTCGAGTCAACACTCACCGATTTCCCATTATTTTATCCATGAGGACCGGTCAGGAACACCGTGCCGCGTGCCGGGGAAATGAGGGAAGAATGTGGTCTAATGTAGTCTAGTAATTTGTGCCATTACCATCTTGCGGCATAGATGAGCGTGTGTTGTATTTTACCGGCCAAACTCGGCATTCAAGCTATCTCGTAGTTGTCTCAGCCCTAGAAGCCCATAGTAAATAGCCTAAATTTGCGTCTAGACATCATATTCAATGCACAAGGTGTGTATCTACCAACCAATAAATTAACAAGCAATTGCCTAGGCAAGTCCAAGTGCGCTTTGGCCTTTGGGAACGCTAGCAATGGCCAGGACCCCGTAAGGGGCGTTATGAGTTGACGGATTTGAAGGTGCCTTCGTGGTATATAAGCGGTCTCCTGTCTACATTCTGGGTGGTTTTGGAGACTAGAACCCGGTTGACGCGGGCAACGAACAACTCCGAGGAGTGCTCTTGCTCCGGTGACAAGTCTAATTTGTCTGGGAACCCGAACTGACCAAGGACCTTACTCGATAACGGCAGAGACGTCAAGACCGAACATGAGAGCGCGCCAAGAATCTCGTCAAAGACAGGGAGGTCGTCGTCATGGTGGTACGTTGCAAAAGTAAATGGTTCCGGGTGTAGGTCGGGTCGGGAAAATCGTATTGCTAGCTCGGATTGGTGGGCGGCTAGGAAATTGATCACACAGTGAGAGGTGTTTGGATTGGCGGATCGGTTAGAGTGCAAGGCGTCGGCGAGCCTCGAGGGCTGCCTCAGGGAGAAGGCGACAAGAGGGAGTGGGTGTAGGCCGACAGACGAGACAGACGACAAAGTTGCGCCGTGAAGAGAGTGCTTCTCGTCCGCCAGACGGGTGGATATTACAGTGACAGGCTGAGCGACGGCGCGCATAAAGCCGCGCAGTAATTTTGCAACGTCATGAGGATCATTGAGTGTCACCGTAGAGTTATGCCGAACTTGTAAAGGCTACAAAACATAGCTATGAGAATTAACCCAGAGAAGTCATCAAAGTCTCACTTTAAACCGCCTACATGTGCTGCTAATACATGTTCTGTGCATGAAAGAGCGGGATGCAGCTTGCGTCGTTGAGCACAGTTCGCCTTGCTAGTAGTTGTAAGCTCTGGGTATCGGGAGTTATTTGGTCATGGGCAAACAAAGTATGACATCAGATGATCCTTGGACATTTTGTATACATAAGTTAAAGCACATAAATAGGGTACAATGGGAGCCATAATGGTATAAAACAGACCAAGAAAATGTCATCGTGGGGGGTTGGGCGGCGCCTGCATGGCCGCTGCATTTCGTCGCATCTGTTGCATCGCAGCGTACTGCAACTGCGTTGGCTGACCCCGGCCGACACCCATTGGCATCTGACCAGGCGTAGGGACGCGCCACGCTGGTTGTCCGGGCATCTGCATGGCGAACGCTGAATACGGCATCATATTTGGTGCGCCGGGGAAGCCCATACGCTGCGCCTGCATCTGCTGGAACATGGCCATTTGCGCTGGGTCCATCGGCATCTGAGGTTGGTGCATCCCAACACCAGGAGGCATTCCTGGTTGCCCAGGCGTCGGCCCAGGTCGGGCACCCTGCTGATCTGGCTGAGGGGGCTGGAGATTCGGAGGAGGATTGGTGCCAAGCGTGAGAGGTGCAGGTGGCCGTGGGCTATTGCGCATTACACTAGCCTGTGAAGCAGGTCGCGAGGGTGGCAGTGAGTGAGGGCTTCCGGCACGAGTAGCTGCCTGCTGCTGGTTCTGCGCCGCGAGTAGATTCGCGTGCATATTTGGAGCCTGTGGTTGTTGCTGCATGCCTGGCATGGGATTATAACCTGTGCCATTGTGGATCATCATTCCGTTAGCAATGTTGAAAGCTAGGGGTCCGTAGTTGTGCGGTAGCTGACCAGGGTATTGAAGGGGCTGTTTGCCAGCGACGGCGCCAGGAGCTGGGGCAGGAGAGGCTGAGTAACGATGCATACCAGGTTGCCCGGGGTTTGGCTGTTGACCCTGGCCCATCATATGAGGAGCCAGAGGGACATGTGGCTGTTGCGGTGTTCCATGCTGAGAGCCACCACTGGGAGGCAAGGGTACGCTGTTGTTTACAGGAGTCTCGGTCTTCATACGCTTTTTGGGGGGACCGCTGACTATTTGCTGCTGCGAGAGCGCTGGGGACTGATTGGAGTAAGGGGGAGCGCCGATGCCTAGGGAAGATTGGCTATCCTCCTTTTTAGCGTACGAGAGAATCGGTGAAGCTTGCATAGAATGAGGAGAGTCGGTGGCTGAACTCTGGCCAGGGGCCGAGCTAGGAGGAAGCTGCATGCTCAAGTTAGCCGGGGAGGGTTCCACGGAGGATGCTGTACCGCGACGGTTATTCTGCGAATGTTTCTTCTTGCTGTTGCTCATCTGAGGAGCTGCACCTTGGCTGACACTGTTTTTACGGGGCTTTCCTTTGGAATTAAGGCTCGGGCTGGGAGCGTCAATCTGCATAGGGGAATCTATAGATCCGTTTCTCTTCTTTTTTGACTTTTTCTTCTGGCTAGAATTGGCTTCGTCCGTCGAAATCTGAAGAGTAGGCAGAGCTACAGGCGGGGGAGTAGGGGTCGGGGCTATAGATGGCTGGGGGCTAGGGCTCTGAGGAGGTGGGGAAGGTGCGCGTTCGCCCCCACGGGTTTGTTCGAGCCAACCGATTTGTCGGAAACTAGATCGAAAGCTTGTTAGGCTAATATTGCAATCATGAAATGATATACACTCACTCGGCGTGAAATATACGAGTTGATCTTGGGTTCATTACGTTCATAAACTTGTCACGCTCGGCTTTGCGTGCACCATCATCGCGCTTATCGTTATCGAGAGAACTGTGTTTGCGCTTAGCAGAGTCAAAGGAAGTCGAGGTCATTGCTGCGGCAGCGATCCTGCTGGCAACTGGATCCGGTTCTAAGCAAAGGGGAGGTGCTGTAAAAGACTAAGACAACAATTAGTAGGTATAACGTAAAATCATAGGAGGACTTGCAAGGATTTTCGCCTCAAACTCGATCGCTTGCTGATCAGTCCAAGTGCCTCCGTTTCTCGCGTTTATCAAGCTGATATCGGCCCACAAGGTCTCGCCGTTCGGATATAATACTATTCGCCTGATATTGGAAGCTCCGTTTTGTGTTTTGACCTTTGAGGAGCTGGGCGCCGAAGGGTCTGCAACAGATTCCGCTGACGACATGTGGTCATGCTCCTCAACAATTAGGCAGCCTACTCGTAAACTACGAAGTTAATATTTTGTTTGTTTTGGTAACGAAATCGTTGACTAACCGTCATAAAAGGGCACGCTAGCTTGATCAAACATTTCCAGCATATCGACCGGCACACGGTGTGCCCGAATAGACTCCAGGATTGACTACTAGACCATCATCAGTGGGCGCTTTCAATAAGGGGTCTGCATAAGTCTGACCACTGCAGGAGACGTGTACAAGAAATTTCGAGCGCTTTGGTCCTTGTTCAGAGTCCAGTGCCCAGGATGCAGATGAACAGCAAACGAGGGTGGCGACTTAGAGAACCGAGCAAGGATTTGTTCTTCTCTCTTCTTCAGGTTATACACAGCAGTCATCACGAAGAAGCGCTTTAGTGTTTGGCTCTCAGAGTGTTGGCTAGCCGGGACCTAGAGAGACTAGCTGGAGCAAAGTATACTGTGGACGTAGTCGTGGATCAACAGCAGATATTTGGGAGTATTGACCTACAGTCACGTGCTTCTCTAACAATTCGATCGACCTCGACTCAACCCAGACCACCAGACCAGCTATGGAGGCGCAGTTAAAGGAGGTGAGTAATTTAAGTTCTTTGTCAAAATCTCTGGCTAATAAAGCTATTCAGCTCCTCGGTTTCCTGCATGATCGAAACCCACAAGTAAGGCAGGTCGCCCTGGAGAATCTTCTCCCTCACACCCCCAAAGAGGCGCCGTTTCGGCGGATCTTTTTGGATCAAATTGGCGGTGGTGGTCTTGCAGCAGCAAAGGAACCGGAGTGCTTAAGAGATTTGAAGCTCTTATGTCGGGATCAACCGGTAAGCCCAGATTCAAATGTGCATGTACATCCCTGATTAATACAAATTCAAGGCCATCGCCCATGATGCCTTTCGAGCTCTAGTGAACCTCTCAGATTCGACGCTTGTCGTACCATTCTTGTCCGAGCCACAGTTCTTAGAGTTTATTGTGGCATACATTCTAGTGAGCCCCTACGCTCCCCTCCCCAAAACCAATTAATTAGCCATTGACGAAAGAACCCTGGCTCGCTCCTTGCAGATCTGGCCACTATGGTTTTATCGAACATTACCGTAAACCCGAATGCCATCCAGACGCTGCTCTCTCTCAATATACGATTGGATGGCGATCATCCTGTCGCATCACGCTCTGCAACCTCTCCTGTACCAACCTCCTCGTCAGGGCCTTCTCGTGAGGCAGGTGCAATCGCCCTCCTGATGGATGCATTCGTAGACGCAGCCGTGATACCGGGCGAGCCAAAACAAGAACGAAAAAGAAAGGCCGACCTCCACTTTCTCGCCAGTGTATTTGCGAATATCACAGTGGTATGTTCATCGGCGGCATTCACGATCTACCACTCAGTCTTTTACATAGACACCAACGGGCAGACTTTCGTTACTTACTATTCGCGATAAAACTCGAGAATTCTTGGTCTCGAAGATTCTGTCGTTTACAGAGCATCCGGATACGATACGCCGAGGGGGAGTCGCTTCGACGCTCAAGTTAGTAATATCAAAAGCAAGTAGGATCTATTCTGACGCCCTTCGGCCAGAAATTGTGCATTCCACGCACCTGCACATATGGCGATGTTAAACCCAGAAGACGAGATGGTCTCAATCCTTCCTGATACCTCATTGGGAAAAGGAATGAATTTGTTGTCTTTCCTTCTACTTCCTCTCGCCGGTCCAGAAGAATTTGACCTGGAGGTGCGTTCGTATCTTTGCGCTCCATCTTACTATACTGACACTTTGTATGGTAGGATATGGACAAACTCCCAGCATCGGTCCAATTTCTGCCAGATAGCAAGAAACGTGAAGTCGACCCATTCATTCGCCTCACCCACATCGAGACACTTTTGCTCCTCTGCACTACTCGGGAAGCTCGAGAATACATGCGTGCTAATGGGGTCTATGAGGTCGTCCAAAAAATGCACGAAACAGAAGAGAACATCCCGGTTAGCGTATATTCAAGTCCATCGTGGATTGCTTGAACTGACTCATTGCTCCAGGTACTGGAACATATTGAGCGGCTTGTCAACTTTCTCAAAAGAGATGAGGGGGCGGAAATTGAGGAGGCGGCACCTGCGAACGGAAAGCCGGAAGATTCGGATGATGATGCCATTGTGGAAGTGTAGACATATTTACAGATTAAATGAAACACGGCGATGAAAGCTCGATCTACAAATCGATTGGTTACAAATTT
This sequence comes from Ceratobasidium sp. AG-I, assembly GCA_015039395.1. Lineage (NCBI taxonomy): Eukaryota > Fungi > Basidiomycota > Agaricomycetes > Cantharellales > Ceratobasidiaceae > Ceratobasidium > Ceratobasidium sp. AG-I. Next base: position 625,142 of record MU132149.1, on the reverse strand, counting down.
GTATACTTGACAGTTTTGGAGGTCCAAATCATGCTTCGGGTTTAAGGCTCCAACGCCGAGATGAGTGAATTTTGATCTGATCGACCTTTTTGCTCGGAGTGATCTACTACAGCTCTTAACCACCACCGAGCAGTTTTTTAACAAGATGTCGCAGCCCACAGGTATGGAAAGTTGTCTTTGGTTATGAAGCGCAGGATTGACCTCGCATACATAGCACTACTCTCGGTATACGACAAAACAAACCTATTGGACCTGGCCAGAGGCTTGAAGGAGGCAGGCGTTCGTCTTTTGGGCTCAGGCGGAACCGCGAAGCAAATTAGGGAGGCAGGTATTGAGATCCAGTAAGCATTTTTTGTACATTTATGAGCCACCTCTCACGTCCTACGTCCAGGGATGTATCGGATATCACCAAAGCGCCGGAAATGTTGGGCGGGCGTGTAAAGACACTTCACCCCGCTGTTCACGGTGGTAATTACAACAGTTATTCCTTAATCCCCAAGCCTCTAACCAGTTTTTCCAGGAATCTTGGCCCGCTCGATCCCATCAGACGAGGCAGATCTAGCTGCACAATCTATCTCTCCCATTTCAATTGTGGTGTGCAACCTCTACCCATTTGCTGCTACCATCTCCAAACCCGACTGCACGCTCGCCAACGCTGTTGAAGAAATCGACATTGGCGGAGTTACTCTCCTTCGCGCTGCAGCCAAAAATCACGAGCGAGTCACGGTCCTATCGGACCCGAAAGATTATACTGAGTTCCTTTCGGCATGGAAGGCTGGCAGCGGGTCTATCCCGGCTGCGTTGAAGAACACGCTTGCGCTCAAAGCATTCGAGATGACCGCGACGTACGATAGCGCCATCTCCAACTACTTCCGCGAGCAGTACGCATCTTCCCATCTGGATGCTGACAAGCTTGCTGGAGATGTGAAGCGGATGCCGCTTCGTTATGGCGCGAATCCTCACCAAAAGCCGGCACAAGCCTTTGTCGAGAACGACAAACTTCCTTTCAAAGGTTTGCGCCTTCAATATATGCGTGTCATCTGGCTGAACGTTGACAATGCTTTGAACAGCGTTGGCTGGCTCGCCGGGTTACATCAACCTGCTCGACGCGCTCAACGCATATGCCCTCGTATCCGAACTCCAGGAAGCGCTTCAACTTCCTGCTGCCGCCTCTTTCAAGCACGTATCCCCAGCTGGTGCGGCAGTCGGAATCGAACTCAACGAAACCGAAAAGATCGTGTATGGAGTCGACGACTTGAAGGAGCCGTTGACCCCATTGGCTAGTGCCTATGCTCGTGCTCGAGGTATTTTCATTTATAACTGCTCAGCGCATTCATACTGACATTTGCCTAGGTGCGGATCGTATGTCATCCTTTGGCGATTTCATTGCACTCTCTGCACCATGCGATCTCGCCACCGCAAAGATCATCTCGCGCGAGGTATCAGACGGTATCATAGCACCTGGCTACAGCCCTGAGGCACTTGAGGTTTTGAAGAAGAAGAAAGCTGGCAAGTACTGTGTCTTGGAGGTAAGTTATACTTTCCATCGTTTGCTACAAACCACTTGACAATAATTTGGCTTAGATGGACCCGACATATGTTCCTGCAAAACAAGAAACCCGACAAGTCTATGGCGTCTCACTGCAACAGAACCGCAACGACGCCAAGATTACCCCTGAGCTTTTCAATAACATTGTCAGCTCCAACAAAGACGTATGTCCGCAGCTAGGAGTCAACCCTCTTCTAACACTATTTGTAGCTACCAAAAGAGGCGGTAATCGACCTGATTGTTGCGACGCTAGCCCTCAAGTATACCCAATCAAACAGTGTCGCGTACGCACTTAGGGGGTCCATTATCGGACTTGGTGCTGGCCAACAATCGCGCATACACTGCACTCGTCTCGCTGGCGGCAAAGCTGACAACTGGTGGCTCCGTCATCATCCCCGCGTGCTCGAGCTTCCTTTCAAGAAGGGTGTCAAGCGAGCTGAAAAAGCTAACGCTATCGACCTATTTGTTGGGGGCGAAGAGCTCGAGGGCGGCGAGAAGGCGCAATGGGAGTCACTATTTGAGACAGTTCCGGCGGCACTGACCGCGGAGGAGCGCAAGACTCATGCTGCCAAGCTGGAAAATGTGGTCTGCTCTAGTGATGCGTTCTTCCCATTCCCCGACAACGTCCACCGTGCCCGGAAGAGCGGAGTCAAATACCTTGCTGCTCCTGGAGGTAGTGTTATGGACGCCGAGTGCATTAAGGCGGCGGATGAGCATGGAATTGTCTTTGCGCATACCTCTCTTCGTTTGTTCCACCACTGATTTGATTATTAATGTTAGAAATGTAGAATGAAGCAATTTATTATGTTTTTTTTTGTGCCCAGTCAAGAGTTGGCGCCCAATCCCCAAATGAACACCACGTGAGCTGACGTGGCGGCATCAACCCGCGGAATGCGGAGCACGCCGCCACCTGAACTGTCTCCCTCCACCACCATCTTCTTCAATCTCGACATATCAATACACTTGCGTGTAGAACTGAGTTAGCTACCTGAATTTCATACTATTGGGATTTCCGCCGAGTCTATAATTTGTTTGTGTGTTCTGCCTCGCTTCTGTCCTGCCTACTGTCTACCATCCTTCAGGCCTTGGCTATCCTTATTATCTAGTTGAAATCTGCCTGTCTCAACCCATCCTATCCGCTAGCTTTCTCGTTATTATCTATGTCGACCATTTCGGTTCCCGAGTATCTTTGGGAGACTTTATTACCACTGACCACACTCGCTGTGGAACCGCCTGAACTTCTGGAACTGTTGCAAAAACACATAAAACCCAAGATAGAAGACACATCCACCGAAATACCTTACGACCTTATAACTAGTATCTCCAAGTGGAGCGCATCGGATGAAGGAGCAAAGACTTTGAAAGATGCAGGCATTGGTACGATAATGACAGCCCATAAGCTCGAAATCCTCAACTAAATTAGAATAGATACTGGCTCCTACTCCCTGATACCTCTGCTAGCAGGCACGACCTTTGCACCATCGTCAAAACCGCCTCCGAAACCTGAACCCATACCTGATTCTTCACAAGATCGACGCGAAATTACCGCATTGATCAATGGCATGCTAAGCGTTGTGGGCGTGGGGTTCGCTGTCTGGTGGGCTGCGGGGAATGTGCACTGGAGGAACGAAAACGTAAGCCTGTTAAAGTTCTGTTTATGGGCATCGTTGACAATTGCTTGGAACTATAGAGAGTTCTACTTGCTCTACTTGCCTCTATTGTCGTTGCTGCTTCAGAGGGTATCTTATATACGATCTGGAGCTCTAGGAAAGAGAAGAATAGGCAGCTCCGGCAAAAGCGCTTGGAAGCTCGACGGGCCAAACTCGACACAATGGCGGACGAGGCGACCGAAATATCGGACCAAAAGGAAGATGGACAGACTGCTGTCTCGCTGAGAAGGACTTACGAACTCGACAAGGAGGAGTAAACCGCCCAATCACAACCCAGTACGTGGGCTAGACGTTTTGCTCTTGTGTTCCCACAGATTGCGTGCTCATATCTTGATAAGGAGTGCTTCGCGCATGCATATAATGTAAATTAAGATGTAACAGTTTACACAAACTAATTCAGAGGGCGCGAATGATTAACTTGGTTGCGCTGACCGAAAAGCTCTGCAATGTGCGCGCTAATGAAACCCCGCTCCTCCAACTGGGCTCGCGTCAGGTACTTCGCACCTCTGATATATCCGAGGCAATTCTGTTGAACCAAATTGCAGTTGACAACTATCACAAGGCTGAAGTAAGCACTATACTCACGCTCGACCGGCACTTGCACTCGAACCCCTGCTCCATGTCCCATTCCGTAGAAGGATAGAAGAAAGAGAGCTCATCGCCGGGTTGGATGTCTTGAAGTGCTTTGAAGTTCCATTCAGCCTGGTTGGGCGATGACATGTCGAACGCAGCATTCGGGGAACAGGAGTGGTTGACTTTATGCACACATGGCATTTGGGTTTAGCAGTGCTCGCTCGAATACTGTCCATGGACGTAGACATACCATAAACCAACACCGAGTTTAGTTCGATATGCGTATCAGGCTCGGCTCCGCATTGAACTGAGCTCCAAGCCTTCTTCGCGAGTGTTGTTCCGGTAAGCCGTGTTATAATGTCTCCAGCTTTGAATGGCTGGAAGAAGGTTCTAGCATTGCCAAGACTCAAAGCAGGAAACGTACTTTAAGGCATATGAGTCCGGAGTTGAAAGACCCAGGCTGCTCGTTAACCTCAAACAATTCAGGATATTGGAGGAGCGATGATCGAGATGCCATAGGGGATCAGCTTGTTTGAGAAGTCAAGATCTATGCACATGGCAGTTATTAGCTCAGTAGCACACGTACGAACGGGAAGCTCTAGAGAGCTTGTTAGCACCCACCAGGCAGCCTGGAAAACACAGCAATAAATGCTTTAAAGCTATCAGATGCTGGACGACTGGACAATTCCCACATTGGCTCTGAACTTATAGGGCCTCAATGCGGGGAATTTCGGGTCGCCGGCTTTCATCTCAATTTCTCTGAAGCTCTGGAGAAAAAGGAAGCTGTCACATGTTAATTGACCACGGTCCTGTCAAGCACCAGTTCGGATAGCTGATCTGCATCCGGCATCAACACAGACCGACACCACCGACAACCCATCCCGCGACATCTTTGGACCCCTCGTAAGCACGCGCTCCGGACGTCTCTCAACGATCTTGCTAACTCCTGTGTTTGTTATCAGAAGACTTAAAATGGCCCCCATCAAGAAGTCCAAGTCGTTGAAGTCCAACGAGTCTCTGAACTCGAAGCTCGCGCTTGCCGTCAAGTCCGGCAAGTACAGCCTTGGATACAAGTCCGCGCTCAAGCAAATGCGCTCTGGCAAGGGTGAGCACCTTTTCTAAACATCTCCAGGGACTGGAGCGTGATGCCGAGAAGGTCCCTGTGCTAACACCGAATATGTTCGCAGCCAAGCTCGTGCTCATTGCTGGCAACTGCCCCCCTCTGCGCAAGTCGGAGCTTGAGTACTATGCCATGCTCTCAAAGACGCATGTTCACCATTTCAATGGAACGAACATTGCGCTTGGAACTGCTGCCGGAAAGCTCTTCCGTGTTGGGTATGTCGCATTTATGACCATTTATTTGGGTAGCATTTGGCTGACTTTGTCCTTTAGTGTCATGACTGTCACTGACCAGGGAGACTCCGATCTTTTGACTGTCGCTGAGGGCGGAGCGCAATGATCACCTAGTCCACTAAAGGCTGTCGACCTGTATCTATGATTTCTCTCGTTCATATGGCATTCCACGTCGTTGTTTATCACATGAAGCAAATTATGCATCTACTCTTTTCGTACACCACTTGTAAGGAGCTGCGCGCTCAGACTTGAACAGTACTTGAGCGACGTAGCCAGCATCCACAACTGAGCACCGACCCACCTTCTCAAATAAGACCCTGACAACTGCAAGGGTCCGAGGAACCTCAACGTGCGGCGCTTAAGCAATCAAGTGCGCAGTGAACCACGTCTCCTCCACGTCGCGTTCTTTTTACTACTCACCTCAACCCTCACTTGACCACTATGGCTGCTACATCTGTCTTTGCGGACCGACCTATCAAGAAGCTCGTACTGTTTGATGTAGACGGCACGTTGTCTCTCGCGCGTCAGGTGAGAACAGATGCTGAAAAACGCGACTTTGGGAGCCTAATGGGTTGGTTTCAAGGCTGCGAAGCCGGAGATGATTGAGCTCTTGAAGGAGCTTAGGAAGAAGGTTGTTATTGGGTGCGTTGGAGGGTCTGATTTCAAGAAGATTTCGGAGCAGTTGTCGGTTGGAGGGAAAAACAGTGAGTTCAAGCTTATTGCGCATCGCATGCACCAATCTAATACAAGCTGTCTAGTCATTCATGACTTTGACTATACGTTCGCGGAAAATGGATTGACGGCGTACAAGTGCGGGAAAGAGCTTGCGTCGCAGTCGTTTATCGGTTGGGTCGGGGAGGAGAAGTACAAGAAATTGGTGAACTTTATTCTGCACTATCTGGCAGATATCGATATCCCTATCAAGAGGTGAGTGAATTACACGTTCAAACGCGTACCTATCTGATGAATAGCATAGGGGGACGTTCCTGGAGTTCCGCAACGGGATGATTAATGTCAGCCCTATTGGCCGTAACGCGTCGTGAGTGCATACAACAACGTATTTTGGTCTCAAACTCACAATAACGCGTGTAGCATCCAAGAGCGCATCGACTTCGAGGTGTACGACAAGGTATGTTACTGTCTTAAGCGCCCTGGGGCTACTCGGTTGACCCAGCTGTTTTAGCAACACCAAATTCGCAAGAAATTCGTCAACGCCCTCAAAGAGAAGTTCGAGTCATATGGACTTACGTTCTCTATTGGAGGTCAGATCTCTTTCGACGTGTTCCCCACTGGGTGGGATAAGACCTACGCTCTCCGTCACGTCGAGGACGAAGGGTTTGAGGAGATTCATTTCTTCGGTGACAAGACATACGAGGTACGCTTAATCGGCCGCGAGGGAATACTGGTAGACTGACCTGGTTGCATAGGGTGGAAACGACTATGAGATCTTCATGGACAAGCGCACGATCGGCCATTCGGTCTCTAACCCTGATGATACGATGCGTATCCTCCGGGAGATGTTCTTCTCGTGAGGCCTGGCAAACAAATAGTTTTCCTGTACTTTAGTTACCCATGGCGCCCGGTGCTGATATTCTGAATGATAACTTGAAACCTTTTGTTGTCTGTGTCTGACTAACTACAGTAAGATCACCAGCCTTGAGACCCGTCGCTTGACAGATTCAAGAGCATATATTAGCATTTACAAGCGGTTTGCATTGCTTTCTAGTATAACCCCGAGGCTTACAGATGTTTTGACTAACGCGCGAACCGATCCCGGGATGATGACTAAGGCCGGGGCGAATCTGCTGCCCGGTGCTGACTGAGAAGCTCTGGAATCCGCCGGAAGAAACCCGTAATGGGAGGCGGTGCCTCGACCCCAATGACCCAATATAAAAGGGCGCTATCAAACGCCCTCCTGTCCTCCCAGCCACGACCCAGTCGTACTTTCCCTCCACTTCAACCGCAACTTCTACCTGTATGTCCTTGACCTGCCTTTCCCTCTGCGCATCGCTAACCTCATTATCCTCACAGCTTCAGAATGCAAATCTTCGTCAAGACTCTCACGGGCAAGACCATCACCCTCGAGGTCGAGTCCTCCGACACCATTGACAATGTCAAGGCCAAGATCCAAGACAAGGAGGGCATCCCTCCCGATCAACAGCGTCTCATCTTTGCGGGCAAGCAGCTCGAAGACGGCCGCACCCTTTCGGACTATAACATCCAGAAGGAGTCGACTCTTCACCTCGGTACGTCTGTCCATCGCCCCTGTCTGACCGCTGACTTATCCCGTGTTTAGTGCTCCGTCTCCGTGGCGGTATGCAGATTTTCGTCAAGACCTTGACGGGCAAGACGATTACTCTCGAGGTCGAGTCTTCCGATACGATTGACAATGTCAAGGCGAAGATTCAGGACAAGGAGGGCATCCCTCCCGATCAGCAACGCCTCATCTTCGCTGGCAAGCAGCTCGAGGACGGTCGTACTCTTTCGGACTACAACATTCAGAAGGAATCGACTTTGCATCTCGTCCTCCGTCTGCGTGGTGGAATGCAGATCTTCGTCAAGACTTTGACAGGAAAGACGATCACCCTGGAGGTCGAGTCGTCTGACACCATCGACAACGTTAAGGCGAAAATCCAGGACAAGGAGGGAATCCCACCCGATCAGCAACGTCTCATCTTTGCGGGCAAGCAACTCGAGGATGGTCGTACTCTTTCCGATTACAATATCCAGAAGGAGTCTACTCTCCATCTTGGTATGTCATTTCCCTTCAATGATTCCTTCATTCACTCATCATTGCTGTCCAGTCCTCCGTCTCCGTGGTGGTATGCAAATCTTCGTCAAGACGTTGACAGGAAAGACGATCACCCTGGAGGTCGAGTCGTCTGACACCATCGACAACGTCAAGGCGAAAATCCAGGACAAGGAGGGAATCCCGCCCGACCAACAGCGTCTGATCTTCGCCGGAAAGCAGCTCGAGGACGGCCGCACCCTCTCTGATTACAACATTCAGAAGGAGTCCACCCTCCATCTCGTCTTGCGTCTGCGTGGAGGCATGCAGATCTTTGTTAAGACTCTGACCGGCAAGACGATCACGTTGGAGGTCGAGTCTTCGGACACGATCGACAACGTGAAGGCCAAGATTCAGGACAAGGAGGGAATCCCCCCTGATCAGCAGCGACTCATCTTTGCTGGAAAGCAGCTCGAGGATGGGCGCACACTCTCCGATTATAACATCCAGAAGGAGAGCACGCTTCACCTTGGTAAGTTTACCTGCTAATGAATCATAGGAATGAACTCTGACAACCTCTTTACAGTCCTTCGTCTTCGTGGTGGATGCTGATTTCTGATTCCTGTGTATTTTGACGACCTGTATTACGACCGCTGTTAATCGTTTTTGCCCTTTGCAACTCCGAATTTAAATCATTTTATACCTGTTATCCTCGTGTGTTTTCCTTGCGCCATCCTCGAGCCCGCGTGCGTGCCTCGATCGCTAGCGCCCCGCGGTATGAGACTTAGCGCCGTTCGCCGTTACACAACAGTAACACGGTGGACTTGCAGGCGGCTCCTATTTTAATCTTAAATTAAACTATGTCCACCGAAACCGACCATGTCCTCCCGCTGTCCCATATCTTTGTCGGACCAGAGAAAACTGTCATAATTTCCGCCTCTACACTCTTTACATATGACTCACAGTTCGTATCTCACGACGGCTAGGAAGATCCCAACTGACAATTTTGAAGGTCCGGAGAGCAGCTGGCATCAGCAACAGCCACTTCAGCTGAGAAAAACACATCGAGCGTCATACGGGTAGCTGCAGTCGACCGGGGCTACCGACATATTGTTACAAGTGGGGATGATAAACGGTTGCGGATGTGGAGCGTTGAGGAGTTGAAGGAGTTGAGCTGTCGGTGAGTCTTTGCGCGTCGTCATATGAGGAGCGACGTATTGATAAATTTTGGGTGGGGGGTTAGGGAGATACCGAAGAGGGCGAATGTGATCAAGCTCAGTCGGGATGGAGAGGTCATTTTGGCCGCTGATAAGTTTGGGGATATTTTTAGGTGAGTACTTGCATTCAACTAATTTATAGCAACTAATTTTAGCGATTTTCTTCTTTGTCGTTGTAAGTTACCCCGTTAACCCTCCCGAGCCTAAGCCCAAGCCAAACCCCGCACCCGTACCCCAGCCCACCGAATCCACCGAACCAGCCAAACCCACTCCATCCGCTCCCACAGCACAAAATTCCAAACTACTAGCTGTCGCAATGCACGACAACCCCGAAGGGACGCCCGTCCTCGGTCATGCGTCCATCATCACTGCATTTATACTGACACCCGACGAGGGGTTAATTGTGAGTGCGGACCGGGACGAGCATGTGCGGGTCAGCTGGTATCCGGACGGGTGGGATGTGGAGAGGTATTGTATGGGGCATAAAAAGTAGGTGAAGACTTAACTTTACGCCATTTTATGGATCCTATCTGATAGGGGATGTAGGTTTATATCTGCGCTTGAAATTCCAACCTATGCGCCTTCGATCCTTATTTCGGGAGGAGGTGATCCGGAGCTTAGGATGTGGGACTATCGGTCTGGTCGACAGGTCGGGAGTTTAGGAGTGTGGGAGCATGTGAGGCCTACGTTGAAGGTGAGGGGTGGACGGAAGACGTGGAAGGAGAATAAGGAGGGAAAACCACCTAGGCCTAAGAAAGGGAAGGGGAAGGGGAAAGGCAAGGGGGCGGCCGTTATTGATGAGGATAAGCAGATGGCTGAGGTAGGGGATGCTCCGGAGGCGGGAACGGGCGTTGAGGGTGCAGAAAGTACAGAGGGACAGGTCGCCGGCACGGTGTATGAGGAGGAGGTGTTTGTGGTTTCGCATATACGGTGTGCGACGTTTGGGGGTGAGGATGTTGTCTTGTTTTCCGCTGTTGGGTGAGTTGTTACAATTTTTCATTTGAGAATTCCCCATTGATATCTTGGGTAGGTCTTCTGCGCTATTTTACTTCAAGTGGCCATCTTCGCTGGACTTCACGAGCGTTATAGTGAAATCGTTCGATCTGCTGAACCCAGTCATCGATTTCGTCGTTTTGGAGAGCGGTGTGGTCTGGGCGTCCGTAGACTCTACGTGGTCGACGAATGCTGGTGCTGTTGTGGGATTATCGGTGACTGATCGGAGGAGAATACGGCAGTTACTGTGGAAGGATGGCGCAGTGAGTGTATGGATTGGTTCTGCTCCTCGCATAGACGCTAAATAGTCCGTCTTAGCTGGTTGAGGCAGATATGCAATCCCAACTGGCCCAGAGCTTGAATGAAGGATGTATTGTCAAGGGTGCGCTTATGTGTTCTACACTCACTCTGCCTTTCTCATTATCCCCTATAGGTTCAAATGCAGATATTCAATCCCTCAACCTTCACGAACCCCTGATTGGCTTACCCAAAATTACAGAACTAGACGATGCAGACCGCGAAGCCTCTAGTACGCCCATCCCGGCAGACATCACCTCCGGCCCCGGTCTGCGCGCGTCAGCACGGCAAAAAGCTAAAGAGCAACTCGAAAAACGAAAGGCACTAACGCAGGATGTAGAGCAACGGGCTGCAAAGCAGCCACGGGTGGACACTGAATAGAGCAGGGTAGACAGAATAATACAATTTTGTGTTAACGAGTTACATTTCGCACTGATTGTGCAGCATTTTCTCCGGCTTTCGCGAGCATGTCTTTCAGACCACCTCCAACGGCACGAGCGATATCTGCAACGCCACTGAGACCTTCCACACCCGATGCAGCCGCGTTCCACCACGCAGCGTCTCTGCGTCCAGGAGAGGCGCCTGCGACACCCATTAGGGCTCCTTTGAGCGCACCTAGTTCGTTGACCACTTCTAAACCCGTCGAGCGCGCCCAGACGACTGGCGCAGCAGTCGTACCGTAGAGTTTGTGCAGGACGTCGGTTGCGAGAAGGAGACTTTGGTTGGGCATATACCGGGCCTGAGTATATGGGAGGAGCGCGGTGTATGATCCTGTACCAAGGGTCAGCATTTAATTGCACTGAAGTAAGGGCAGGTACTTGCCGATGTCTCCACCGGTGGAAATAGCTTTGTCTAAACATTCGACCAAGGCACTAGCATCCGCCAAACCCATATTTAATCCCTGCCCTGCAAGTGGGTGGACGGTATGCGCGGCATCGCCCACCAGGACAGTTCTCGCCCCTGGCCCGGACCCGACGTAAGTCTCTGCGTGGCTATATTTCAGGGGGAATCCTGCGACGGACTTGTCTTGCACTCCAATGACAAGTGGAGGGAGTGCCTCTGCGCCAGAAGGAGGGACGCCTTTTGTATCCTGGAAGAGGGAGCGCGCGTCGTGTGTGGGGATAGAGTGCATCACCTCGGCTTGCTGGACTTCGGCGCGGGCTTCTTCTGGGGAGAGCGGAGCCTCTTTTTGGTGTGCTGAGAGGAGACGAGTATATAAACCATGCAGAGCTGGCTCGGGAAGTCGGAACGCGGCGTTTACAAAGATAGCCAAAGTCTCTGCAGGAGAGGCCTTTAGTGCACCTGCAATCGCTGGAGTCGTAGACCACACAAGGGACGACGCGGTCGGAGAGAGCGGGAGACACGCAATTGGACCAGTAGGCAAGAATCGTTGGAAAGCGGTAGTATTGTTTTGTGTAAGATGCGCGAGAGTCGGGTGGTTGATCCGTTCGGGGTGGAAGAGGGTAGCAACGACTGCGTGAGTGTCGTATGCGTAGCCAGAGGACTTGATTCCCGCAAACTTGCGGACGGGGGAGTTGAATCCATCTGCACCTACCTAAGTGTATAGTCATGATATTATAGGTCAAACTAACGGGATGTGAAGACGTACAAGCAGCCTGCATCTCAGGGAGCGCCCATCGGAGGTCTTTACAACCGGCCAAGCGTTCCCAACACCTGAGCTGTGCTCAATGCTTTCGACTTTGATCTTGTCAAGCAAGTCAACGGCGGAAAGCTGATCAAGTCGCTTTAAAAGACCACGCTGGAGGTTCAGGTTCTCGGTCATCGATGCCATAGCGTGCGGGACAGCTCCAGTAGTAGGCAATCGAGCTAGGTCCGACGGTAGAAATTGGATTCGCGCATCGGAGATTCCGTCCCAGACCTGCAGTTGTATTAGATTAAGTTTGGAGAGCAATTATTGAGACTTACCTGCATGCCTTCAACCGGGCAGACTCGCTTGGAATCTACATACTCCCAAGAGCCTGTGCCTATTCCCCGGCGTAAGCGGCTAGCCCAGAGTGGGTAAATGCAGCTTGCCTTGGATGAACGCGAGGGATTCGTTGGTCAAAGAGCTAACACGGTTGGAATATTGATCAGGTGCTTGAGACCATGTTCTGATAGTATCCAAACTCGAAGCTTCTACAAGCGCCGTTTTGAGTTGACTAGTATGTCTGTTAGATCCTGTCAAGATATTAATATACAATTAATCTCAACAGAATTGAACCCACCAATCCCGGCTGCCAGCGCAAGTCCCGCTGGCCCACCACCAATGACGACGATGTCATATTCTTGAGCGGCGACAGACGAGGCCCAGCGGGCTCTCGGTAGACAACGAACTTGAGAGCGGAGAGCAAACATGGTGGCTAAGCACCAACAAGCGCCGAGGTTGGTTGTCGGCGCTTGTTTACAGCAACCATGTCCTTCCGCGAGTCGACTGTAGTCATCATCGATACTGGCCGTTCCTCCATAAAAGCCGGGCAGGGCATTCATGAGCTACTCCATACACCAACAGTAGTGAGTTACATCGATCTCGCGCTATATTAACGTTCTAATATCCTAGTAGAACATTCTAGCGCGAGTAGCGCGTCGTAAACATGTCCCCAAAGAAGGCGAAAACAATACGGACGCGGAGCAGTCTAAGCCTGCAGCGCGACCCTCAAGCTATCTTGTTGGTCCTCAACTAGATGAAGCACTTGCAAATGGCGAGGAGCTCGATATATTCTGGCCATTCGAGGGGAACGACCAAAAAACAGGCGGCGTTTCAGACTGGACTCAAGCAGAGGCCTTATGGTGAGTTCGCCCCGTACAATTGCGCGTTTTCTAACTCGTTTCCCGGCAGGAAGTATGTTCTATTTACAGGACTAAAAGTCCGACGTACCCAGAACGAATGTCCTGTTATGCTCGGCCTCCCAGCAACGTTGTCCCGCGACAGTCAGGCTCGTGTTGCCCAAATCTTTTTCGAACGATTCAATGTTGCTGGTCTCTCAGTCGTAGATCGCCCTATTCTTCAACTCTATGCTGCCAACGCCATCTCTGGAATTGTTGTCGATATACATAATACTTGCACCGACATTACTCCAATTTACGATTCCGCCATACAAACACAGGCTACTGTCATCGCCCCGCTTGGAGTACGGCACTGTGAGGCTTACCTGGCACATCTCCTGGCTACCAACTCTACGCTTGTCACCACACTCGCAGCCCCCTCCCAGGCAGAACTACGCGAAACACTGCTCCGTCTCGCACGTGAACTCTGGCGGGGTGGGTACATCAAGGTCCCTCTCGCGGGTGATGTCGCGCCCCCCGAGGAAGAAGACGAGGGTGTGACAAACATCGCTGCTGTCGTCGTCGCTGGTCGCGAAAAAGCTGTTGTCGAGGCGAATAACAAAAAGAAAAACACAAAGAATAGCACCGCTGCTGAGCGTGCACGCGAGGCGGAAATCGCCGCTCTCGACCTTATCACTATTGAGTTCGAGGGAAAGCAGGTTACAGTAGGGAAGGATCGCCATCGGTTCTGCGAGCCACTGTTCGAGCCGACCGTGCTGAAAAATGTGGAGGGCGTCAAGGAAGACGTCAAGGATCCCAAGTCAGTCTTTGGGCTCCAGGAATGGGTCAACTATTCCGCACAAGGGGTAGACTACGTATGGCGCCATGCGCTGTATGATTCGGTGTTTGTGACCGGGGAACTCTCCGCTTTGGATAAATGTAAGAGCGTTTACCTTATCCGGGGGCCCAAGATTGACACTTCTCGATTAGCCCTTGCACATGCATTTCATTCGCGGCTGCTGCCGTATGTGCTCAAGGCCGAGGAGCCCAGCAACGATTCCCAACCCAAAGGCGTTAGATCTATCCGCGTACCAGAATATTTCGCCGAGTACCGCGAACGGGGAGACGGCCTAGCCGGGTTTCTCGGAGGGAGTATCGTGGCAAAGGTAAGTTTTAGAGGGCATTTCATATACACCTACGCTAACCCCACCCCAGTTGACGTTCTGCGATAGCTCGGCTCGAAGCTACGTGTCCAAGAATGACTACATCGCTCGAGGACCAGCGGCTCTCTTGGATTTCATAGTATGATTCAAGCTGGGTACTGTACAGTAATGCTACAAAACAATCCTCGGTTATATATGTACATTATTCATCGCCCCCCTTTCTTCTTCCGCCCATTCGCTTTCGTTGGCACTGGCGTCGGTGGGGTAGGAACAACCACGCTCCCACCTGCAAGCTCCGACTGTTCCCCCTGTTGCTCAATAGTCGTCTTCGCCTCAAGGAAAAACATAACATCCCGCAATTGCTCTTCCACATCCTTCAGCCTCTCCTGTAAATTCGCCCGCTCATTCGCACCATCGGCCTCGGCCTCCTGCAGTTTAGTAATCCTCGCCACAAGCCCCTCGCTAACCGCGCGTTCCGCCTTTAGCTCCTTTTCCAACCCGCGCGCAAGCTCCTGCATCCTCTCCGCACGACGTTGCGCACCCAGCCGCGCGGCCTCGCTCTCAGCAGCGCGTTCCGCCGCCTCGGCACGCGCATTCTCCTCCTCTTTCGCGCGATCCTCCGCTGCGGCTCGCGCTCGAGAAAGTTCTACCCGCGCGTCATCGAGCGCAGTACGCAGTTCGGCGGCCTGCTCTTCAAAATACGCGCGCTGAGAGTCGAGTTGTGAGGTAAGCAGGTTGGCATATTCCAGTCCAACGGCTTCGACTTTTTCAGCAGCCCGCATATCGGCGGGGCCTGGTCCTAGATTACTTTCTCTCTCTCCATTTACCCCTCCGTTGACAATGGTAGCGAGCCCATTAGACGAGGAGCTCGGTAACTCGACAAGTTTGCCAGCGGCCTTGTCGTGGATCAGCCGGTGAACATATCCGTCTCCGGCGTAATCCCATACACGTCCGGTCGCAAGTTCAAGTGCGTAGAGATGTGCAGAGATTTCGTGGTGTGCATGCGCGTGTGCACGGGCGTAGCGCCCACAGCCAATATTCCCGCAAATCAGACAGATCCATACATTAGCATCTGTGCCGCAATCGGAGCAGCGTGGAGTAGAAGTGGAGTCGGGACGCTGAGTCGAGGAAGGTGGATGAGTGATAAGTGTGGTTTGGGAGTATCGACAGACGGGGCATCTGAGACAGAGGGCACTGGATGAGATGACCTAGTGAATAGAGTAGGGCTGGACTCACCGGACGTCGCCCCATTTGCTCAAGCAGGAGCAGTGAAAGGTGTGCGAGCATGCAACAGTGACCAGGCCTGTCAAAGCAGTGTCCATGCGCTCCAAACACACGGGGCAAGTCGGCAGCTCGGACATGACTGCAGCCTGATCCGCAAAGTACGGAATCGGACTCCCAGCATCGAGCGTATTGATACGCACAGAGAGTACTCGAACGACATGGCATGTTTCGGGCTGGGCAGATTGAGTTAGCATCGTGCAAGGGAAATCAGTGGGAGGAGACGAACCTCTAACGGTGTAAATTGGCGACCGTTGTAAGTCTCAAGGAAGAGATCTGCATGTTTTTTGGAACGAAACTTGATTACAGCCATAGAACGGTTGGGTGCGTTGTCGCTGCAACAACCATAAGAAACACGTTGTGATGTACTATAATCTAGCACTCACTGGACGATGCGAAGGTGTTGGATTCCATCTGCTGCAGGTGAAGTCCAAGCTAGCAAGTCCGAGGGACCAATATAGGATGGTACTGCGAGAATAGAAAGCACCGTTCCGTCCTTGTGCGAGAATTCTTCTAGTAGCTTTGGCGGCGAATCGGTCTCCTTCCAAGGCGCGCCACGCGACTCGCGAAGGATGTGTACAATCCCTTGGCTTAGGTTTGTAGTCCCCGAGCGAATTGGATTGGTAGGCACAAATTTGCCGCTCGCAGCGCGAAACGCTGATCCTGTACTCGACGTTAGACAGACCTATGAGCGGTTGGAATAGTGCATTACCTGCCCTCTTCATCTCTACGGTTTCGGATGGAGCTTCCTCGTTCCCAGAAACGAAATCAACCCAGTTAACACCTACAGGTCCGACCCGATAGTCTTTAGAGGTGTGCGCCGAAAGAAGAGAGGCCTCTAGCGGAGTCGGCTCGAGATCTTGTTTGCTAGTAGTGGCGACTGAGCTGATCAGTTGTGGGTGGTTTGGAAGAGTGTCAAACAAGGAAGTTGGGATTAAAGTGTTGGGGGACGACTTGGCAGGTTTAAATAGAGATATTATGATGTGGTAATCCGGCATGCTCGTCGTACGACGCGCAAGGACTTGACGGACGCTCCCTGCTGGTGGCGGTTGCTGTGAAGTGGACTGATCGACCTAGTATCACGTGCTGGTAATTGATGCTAAGGGAGCCCATAAAGTAAATTTGTTTGTTTAATCATTAGCCATGCGTAATACTTGTTGCAGCTAAAATGGAACAGTTTTAGTGGATATCTCTGTGTGCTTGAATCGTTTCTTTCCCTCCCCAGCTCCATATTCTCCAGCAATATGACCACCCTCTCCTTGACTTCGTAGCATATATTTATATATGACCAGGCCATCCAGCCCAACAGGGCCTCTTGCATGTGTCCTTCCCGTGCTTATGCCAACTTCAGTTCCAAATCCATATCGGAACCCATCCGCAAAGCGCGTGCTGGCGTTGACAAACGTCCCAGCACTATCAACCGCACGGCAAAATACTGACGCATTCGCCTGATTTTCTGTCACGATCGAGTCTGTATGATGCGACGAGTGAGAGTTGATGTGAGAGACTGCAGCTGAGAGGGAAGGAACAGCAAGTACGGCCATGGTGTGGGAGAGGAATTCGGTTTTGTAGTCTGCGGGAACGGAGGTTTTAAGGAGCTGGGTCTGAGACTGGTCGAGGGATGAGAGGGGAGCCAATGTGTCTGGGCTGCAACGCAGTTCCACGCCATTCGATAGTAGCGCTTCAGCAACCTTTGGCCATACTGTGTCAAGTAATGACGAATGAACTAGCAGTGTTTCAGCGGCGTTGCATGCTGCAGGGTAATTGATCTAAAAAGCAAGTGTTAGCCGCGTCAATACATGCGCAATCATAGACCCACTTTTGAATCAACGACTACCCGAACAGCTTTCTTGAGATCGGCACTCTCATCCAAATACACAGCACAAAGGCCGTCCGCGTGGCCCATAACAGGGATACGGGTATTATGCTGGATAGATTTGACCAGATCATTGCTCCCCCGGGGAATTACCAGATCGATATATTCATCCATTTCGAGCAGCGAAGAAACTTCGTCCCGAGTTTCAACCGTTTGGATGTAGTTCTCGTCTAGGCTACTTTCTGCCAGTGCCAGGCGGATGGCTCGGGAAAGCTGTTCGGCCGTTTGAGCCGATTCTTTGCCACCTTTTAGAATCGCCGAGTTGCCTAAATACAACATTCGTAAGTTGGAGTCATTCACGAGCAAGAACGCATTTACCTGATTTAATAGCCAGAGCGGCAATGTTTACTACGACCTCCGGCCTCGCCTCAAAGATAACCAAAAGTGCCCCGATAGGACATGAGACTCGGTACAAATCTAGGCCATCGTCCAGTGTGCGAGCGTACGAGACAATTCCATTAGGGTCCGGAAGGTTCGCGACGTCCGTGATGCCTTCTAGCATAGAGTCCCACTTGTCACCAGTCGACAGGTCGAGTCGTTTTACAAGAGAAGACGACAGCTTGCCCGCTTCGACTAGAGCCTGCGCCGCCTACAGACACATTTAATACGATGGGAACCTGACTTAGAGACTCTACACACCTGCATATCCTTTTTGTTAGCATTCAGTATAGCGTCCCTGTTTTCTTGAAGCGTCTTCCGGATAGAAAGCAGAGCCGCAACTCTTTCTTCACCCCCAACAAGTTGAGATGCCTCAAATGCCTTTTTGGATGCGCGCGCAATAGATTCTGCTGTCTTAGCCATGGTCGTGGTGATGAGTCAAAATGCCTGGATATTCCAAGGCGCTTAAGTGTGAGGCTGATAACGTAATCAAGCTGAATTCTAGCTAGCTCGGCCAAACTACATCTGTTTAGAGGTTTTCTGGAGCTTTGAAGCGCGCTGTATGACTTCAATAAGTCGGAACGTGCCGTCAATCGTCATCATAGCTGGCAGGACGAAGAACGGGATATACGACGCCAAAAGGACTGTCCTCCCGATTAAGTTTGCGCGCCACTTTCAATAACGGATTCGAGGCTTACCTCGCATCTGTTCCGGCTTTACTGACTGGAATGGAACACCCTTTTCTGTGGATTCGACCACAGAAACTGGAGTTGCCAGTATAGTAGTCAAACATGGCGCAACAGTCGTGGTTACATGTGCACCATATAGCACGAGCAGCAAGGGAACGAAAATGGAATCTGGAGTTCACTCAAGTTAGTACACATCACTCAGTGGCCACGGAACTCCAATTACTTACTTTTCTTGAGCAAACTCATTCCAATTAAGAACATGGGCAACTGAAAAAGACTATTGCAGAGTTAGACAGTATCGACCGATGCTTATGATACTTACGCCTCCATTCCCATAAATGTTTGAAACCACGTATACTGAGTCAAGTTACCGTGCAGTCCCATGGCGCCTGCAAAAAGCGGGTCTCCGGACATGTTCACATAGTAGTTTGGGATAATTCGAGTGAAGGCGGGAAGCAAGTCTGGGGGTATAATTGCCTGTAGGTCGACCAAAAGAGTGGGAGTAATATGTGACTGCATACAGACCATGTCACTCAACATAGAGTCCGAAAAGAAAAAGCAGTATCACCCACCGCGAGATAGATATAATATAACAGGTCTAGTGGGCGTTTCGTCAAGGGGAGAGCCATGTTTCTGGAGGAAGCTCGTTGCAAATATTTAGATATTATTGTTTTGTTTTGGCAGACTCAAAGGATAAATTGTAACGATACACGTCGAGGAGGGTGCAACTGGTAGAAAGTTGAAAATAAGGACCTTTACACAGGGCATCACGTGCAACACTTCCAACATATTTCCAAACAAGCTCAAACATAACAGACACGTTCTCTGCTTGACCATGACATTATGTCGTCTCATCTATGGTATCTTAACCTCCGCTGTTCTAGTGCTCGCATCAAGCGGTGATCGTTCTCCTGCATTCCAGCAGTGCCTCTCGGGTTGCACCTCTCGTATATGTTCTACAGACAACACCGACTACTTGACGCCGACTCTTCCACTTGCTCTGAGGTTGACACGATGGTCTTGCACAGACGACTGCAAATACCGGTGTATGCACACTTTGACGGACATTGCTATCGAAGAAAAAGCTAGGGCTCTTGAACAAGGACAACCTCCCCACCCAGCTGCCCGAGTCCAACAGTTTTATGGCAAATGGCCTTTCTGGCGTCTGGCTGGAATGCAAGAACCTGCTAGTGTCCTGTTCTCGATGATGAATCTAGCCACGCATGTTGTTGGTATGCGCAAAATCCTAAGAAGCGTACCTCAGTCATTCCATATGCGGCCGTTCTATTTGGGTTGGTCAATCTTGGCAATGAACGCTTGGGTGTGGAGTTCTGTATTCCATACTCGAGGTGAGTTTCAGTGCTTGGCATGTCATAATAAAACTTTCAACTTAACATTCTGAGACGCAGACACGCCTCGCACCGAAATGCTTGACTATTTTTCCGCTGGCCTCGTCATTCTCTACTCGCTATTCTTCACAGCCGTACGACTCTTCCATCTTTACCCCCAATCATCATCAAGTCCGTTTACTCGATCGCAAAATACAGCGTATAAATATTGGGCCGCTTTATGTGCACTTGTGTACATTGGGCATATAAGCTACTTGACTCTCCTCCCACGGTTTGATTATACGTACAACATGGCCGCCAACCTAGTCGTCGGCCTGATACACAACGCGCTGTGGCTACTGTACCCTTGGGGGTCTATCCGCCTATTTCCAGGTCGAGACAAACAGTACCGCCCAGGGTTCGCTTTGCAGCCTGCCTGGTTTGTGCTAGTAACAACTTTGGCTACCACGCTCGAACTGTTCGACTTTCCTCCCTGGTGCCGAACTATTGACGCACACGCGCTGTGGCATTTGGCTACTGTACCTATTGTGCCCCTTTGGTACGATTTCCTGGTCAAAGACGCTTCTGATCCAGCGTGGAGGGTCGCTAAAATCTGATCTGTAAAACAAAAAAAACTATATATTTGTACATCGACTCTGACAAATTTTATTTGGGGTTGAGGGATTCCGGCTCAATAGACACTATGCCAATTGACTGGGAAATTGCTTCTCGTACGAAGATTTGACCTATTCCATTCCGCACATTCGTCAGTAGGTGGTATATCGGGGGTTTGGGTTCACTTGCTGAATGATAAAACTCTGTGTCGAGTAGCACACGAAGACCGACAGTCGCCAACCCTTTGGCGACAGCCAACGAGCTTTCGTGCGCCTCTTGCGTCCGAGCTGCCGCCGTAAATGCAGCGGTGTGGTTCGCGCCACCAGGAACAGTAGGGATAGCTAGATTCCGATAAGTAATTTCAAGATTTAGACTTAGTTTCAGACTTACTAAATCCAGGGTGTAAAGCAGGCAACGCTACTATGGATTTAGCCATTGATACTAGCCGATATAGTCTTCCGCTCACCGAATGTTACATTGCCCTAGTATAGCATGTTAATTCTGGGCTCATTTTACATGAAGTTTTGGCTATTAACTCACGAAGTCAGTGGATGCACCAGCTTCTTCGTTGGGCACAAATATTCGTCCGTGCCTGGAAGTCATTATGGCGGCAAAATCATCAGAAAGAGCTGAATTCTGTTGCAGATCCTTAATATGCTCCATATCTAGCATTGTCATGGTGCATGATGTTGCATGCGCCGCAGCCCTTTGCCATCTAACGTGAGAACACAGCGTGAGGTTTTGGAACTCATAGACTCACTCAAAACACTTGTTTACTCGATTCCGCAGGGTCACAGTTTCATCCCAAGTAAAGCACGCACGAAATAGGTCATTTTTGCATAATCAGGAATTACTGGGGGTTAATGAGGTCGTTTCAGTTAGTGAAAATGTGGGCGTACAGGAAATCCTTACCGTTCGGAGCCCAATCACGCCCCTCAATCATCCCATGTACCCGATCTGTAGGCTTCAGCTGCTGGCGAAGGGCGCTCAGTGCAGCATAAGCAATAAATGCAGCATCCAATGCGTTTCTGCCGTCCCAGGGAGATGCTCCAGCGTGTGCGCTGTATAGGAGAGTTAGCGAGCTACGAGCGAACGTACTGTTATATCACAATGGTCTCGCTTACGTTTGGCCATGATACTCAACTGTGAATGACTGTAGAGCTAGGGTGTGTGGAGTTGTCACAGCCTGGTGGGCCCCTGGCCCGGGATGCGCCCTTCATTTCTTTAGGAATTCACAGTCGGCTCGAATGGGATGAAGACTCACATCAAACAGACATCCATGTCCTTATACGCCCCAGATTTGAGTAGCCATTCTTTACCCATGCCGCCTTCTTCCGCTTTTAGATAGTGTTTGTGAGACCCCAGACCCGAGCGAACAAGCGGAAGAAGAGATACCTGGTGTCCCAAGAATGACGACCTTCCCTGGTATCTTGTGTTTCTCCATAGCGCGTTTGAGCGCCAACGCCGCGGCGACACCTATAATAGCAATGAGGTTGTGCCCACAAGCATGGCCAATACCAGGCAGCGCATCCATTTCAGAGTTGAATCCTATTACGCGAAGAGGCGCTCCATTGGTAGATGGTAAAGTGAATTCCCCTCTCCAGGCGGTATTGCCAGGAAGATGGTCTGCTAGGTAGCGTCGGGTAATGTGAAAGCCGCGCTCTTCGAGATAATCCGTCAACACATCATGAGCATACCTAACAAGCCAACAAACATATTCAAACAGCTACTTTCCACTGTTATTAATTTACTCACTTGACATCCCACCTTAACTCTGGGTGGTCTGACATGTCGCGCAAACAGGTTGGTAAGTTACGGCTAGAGAGCAAGCAGCGTATTGAACTTACTATGAATTTGTAAATTGACCTCTCTCAACGATACGTTCAGTTCGTCGACTTCACGGTCAATAGTGTCCGCTGCCTCTGGAGACGGCAGCTTCAATTCTCCAACAGGTCCAGAGACCGCATTTTCGTGTTGCAACGTCGACCAACCGCAGCAACTGCCTGGGTAAACATCACCTAAATTTGTAGCCTGGGTTAGGTTATGATAATTCGGGGGCGGTTCGCTACGTGAGTCGCTTGTCTTGGTCGACTCCAAAGGCTGACTAGGTGTAGGCTTGCGAGTTCGAATTAGTGCTCGAAGGCCTGACCAACATCCATTCGCCCCCGTTTCCTCTTTGGCGGCCATATAGCGTAAGTAATTTCAAAAAGGAAGTAAAGGGGCAATTTGAGCATTCATGAAGCGGCTAGTCGTTTAAATACAACCAACTGTTTGGACCTGTTTATCGACCGTTGGATCCAAGCGTCACTTATCAGAAGCTTAAACACCCAAAGTCCTGACATCAAATTAAAGCACCACACGCGCTACTAGTGTACAAAAGGTATTCATATCCTTGATTGCGTTAGCAGGGTAAACCAGTCTCGCCCATACATTGCGACGGAGCGTCCAAAAATCTTCTAATGCAGAGCATATACTTGATCGAAAGTTATCATGCGCGGACTGATGACGACCTAATGAGCCCGCTCGTCTCGCCGTTCCCGTTCACGGCCTTCACAGTAGACATCTCGCGCAATTGAGCAAGTCGAACATAGCCAAATCGGTGGAAGTAGTTAAGGCCCATAAGGAATTGCAGTCCAATCTATAAGATGAATACGATAAAGAGCTAGACAATGAGCGTTTAATAATTGTTTACTTACGTTGTGCGTCCGAAGAACAGTCATAAAATCTACCGTCATGTCTCGAACACTATCCAACGGGTGGAATAAGCCAAAGCAGAGTGGCGTCAAACCCCCATGATGAGGGGGAAGGAGTGCCAAGAGCTAAGAGAAATATCAAGATATTGTTTATGTACGTCTAATCGTCAACATACCTCTACCACCTGCTCATGCGTGTGTACGCACGCCCACAGCGATCGAATGATCAACTCGGCTTCACTATCCGACATATTTCGGCCATTTCTGAGGCGAGAGACTTGGTGGCTGATATCAATGTTTTGGATCGCCCGTTCTTCAAGGTGTGTGGCAAAGTCCTGAGCACAGGTGTCAGAATCCTCTCCTGATGTCAAATTAAAACAAACACTAACCTTAGCGTAAGCTGCATAATAAGAAGTTGCACGCCACGCAGCAATTCTCGCCGAGTTTGATGGCATCTCACGAGCGACGAGGGCCTCGTCTCCAAACGTAACGCCCCTACCGAGGTTTCCGTCACTAAAGGGGCTGCTTGAGTGATCGATTTTCGTTGACCCGTAAACCTCCTCTTCCCATCGGGCAGCGATACGAACAAATCGCTGCACGTAATCTGCGACTCGTGCGCGAACCAATTGTTCCCCAGCATGATTTTGTATACCCGCACAAATCTGGGGATTAGAGAAAGGCGTCAGGTTTGAAGTATAAAGGTGATAATACTACGAACATCTTCCATGAATGCGCTGTCGCTGCATTCACTGTTGTCAGTTCTCCCAGACCCAGCTACCGCGCGTGCCTCGTCGTCCTCAGCTCTCAAGACCCCGGATTTTGGTACCAGATTAGGTGGAGGCGCAGGGAAAGCACCATTACCACCGATTCCAGCCGTGCTTGGAATACTTGCACCAGTACTTTGTCCTACTCTTTCGATGGGTGATAAGTGGGCGACTGATGGCAGTGGGGGAGGCGCGGCTGGGATACGAATATCTTTGTGTACTGTGATCCGGCCTGTGTTGATGTTGCAAAGCACATCCCAAACAGGGACAGTTTCGAATACTGGGTTGGATGATCCGGCTATAAAATGAGGCCTTAAATAGCCAAAGGTCAGTGGTCGAATCTTAGAGTAACAGAATACCTACAAAGTGTCAAGAACTTTCATATGAAATAACCCTACAAAAGGGAAAGCCCTTTCGGTGAAGCCTCTGAGTACTGAACAACCAGCTCCAAAAGCACAGGCAGCGAGAACGAAGTTGGCAACGTCGCCCGCGGCACAACGTTGACCAAGGAAAATAACGCGTTGCTGAGTCACAAGTGCGTTGAAGAGCACTACCATAGGATGTGTTTGAGGGCCTTGGGGATGCAGGTGTGGAGTGACAGGACCAAGAACGGGGTTTGAATAAGGAAACGTATTAAATAATTTGATGAGGGAGCACTGAATAAACCAGTTAAATCGTGTGTGTGAGGCTTACACCTGATACTCACATCTCCAACTTCTTCCGGGAAGATTGATAGAGGCCAATTCACGGGCAGATCAAGATGATTGCCCCCAGATTCTTTCATCTTGGTGTAACGAACAAACGACGTGTAGAAGTGAGTATCCCTGCTGTTGATTATCCGCTTAGCTAGGGGCGTCGTGGATCCATGACCGACAGAGCTGGAGTCAACACGGCTGCCAGGATGGGCACTGGATGACATAGACATTCGGTCCAGAGATGTACGAGGTGCAGCTTCTCCATTGAATTTTGTAGTAACGTCCTCATTTGATTCGCTGCTCTTAATTCCAAGACTGGTGGGAGGCGAATGGGAATGTGCAGAGTCCGATGTAAGGCTCGATTTTCGACTTCGAGTTGTGGTTGTGGGATCAGCGTCAAACGCGTCGACGGACACGGTCGCAGACCTTAAACCATTTAGTCCTAACACGCGACCGTCCTTGGGTATTACGTCGGTATGAAGTTCAGTCCCAAAGAATTTCTCAGCAAACACATCCTTTCGTTCCGTCGCTCGCATAATAAGCATTTCGTCCCGCGATAGCCGTGGTGCTCGAGAAATATCCATGGCGTTTACTGCGTCGAAAAGTCGGGCTAGACATTGGACATCTGGTTGGACGAAGTAATCGTCCAGTGCCATCGTCAAAACAGCCTTGAAAATGTTCAGGTACGGATGAGGCGTGCAGAGGGCCAAGGCTTTGACATTGGCACCACTGGATGCCTAATTGAGATTATTTGCTAGGACCGGAGCAGCGAGGAGCTGGTACGTACCGTCGAGCATTGGGGTTCTTCACGGTTCGGACGAGATTTAAGACATAGAGGAGTGGCAACTTTTCCTCGGTCGTGGCAGGTGGGTCGTCGATGAGCGAGATTGTTACTGTGTTGGCACGAACTTGGTTGAGAAAGAAGATAGTCCAGTCAGACTTTTGATCATGTACACCATCAGGTATCATCATTTCTGCAATAAATCTACGGATAGCCATTACCAAACACCTCATGTCTCAAGATTGCGACACTTGGCTTACTGCTCGTCAATTCCCATCGGATGCGGGTATTGGTGGGTCAACACCGATCCCTGATCGATGTCGAACTCTGCAAGAAGAACAAATGCTGCATGTCCATACGCAGGAGACGACATAGACATGGCGCGCATTTGGGAAGGAAGAGTAAGGAGACAACCCAGAACTAAACACGTGAGCAACTAATAACCTTGCCCCTTTTGGCCAGATATGTGAAATGGACCACGACCAACAATGAACGAACGACAGTTCCCGGCCGTGCAGCGTAGCCGAATAACTGTAGCATCTAGTGGAATATCTGGCTCTGGGAACCATCCTCTTCAGAATGCTCAATCCACTAGACGCCCATATGAGCGAACTCCAACAATATCGCTGTATGAGGTTGGGAGCGAAAGGGTGACTGGCATCTGTGCTGTTGATGATCTCAAATCTCTGGTGTTGAAAAACTCGCTGCCGGAGTATACCTTTGGTCATATTACTGGCTTTTCTTCTACCAACAGACCTGCTCCTCCCCCAATCAAAGACTGGGAAGCTCGGATAAAACGTCTGCCTAGGAAATCTGTGATGGTTGGGAAATCTAAGAGAAAAAAGAGGAAGAAAGCTAGAAAGATAAATGAGCAAAAAAGACAACGGCATTTTACCCCTAACCCAGATGAACAGCAACACAACCAACCCCCACGCTCTCCCTCCCAATCACTTGCTCGTCGACCTCGAGGGACACATGCAACCCCAAGTCTGCGCCTAAGTGCAAACCCTAGGCCTCTAAACGAGAGAGACAGCTCTGCTACTTTGACTGAAGAGTTCCGCCGACCACATAGTCGACAAACTGTCGGGTAAAGTCGATTTCAATCTGCTGTTTTAGATCTTTATTGAATTGCATTTTCTTAGTTTCTTACAGCGTGCCCGGAAAACTGTAGTTGAGAGACCATTGGTACCAAGTGCAACCCCTCCTCCACCTCCATTTGATCGCCGTAGCTATGCCTTAACACTTGACGCGATTGCTCAGAGCATCATTCGACTCGATTCCGCATTGGTTCGCTACAGTTTTCGATCTGCTCCATTGTTTCTACGGCGCAATCTTCGGGACGGGTGGGTAGGAAAGGTTCGATCTTTAGACAACGCAGGGGTAGTTTCAGGTATGCCCAGGCCTTTACTGCTTTCAGCGCCATTATAACACGTGTGGCTCTGGCTCGCAGCACCGCCCGATGCTGAAGCGGACCGGTTGCGTTCATCGTATCAGCGACTAGAGAATTTCATGGAACACGCCCGGTACAGGGTATCCAATGCGATGGCAGATACTACGAGATTGTAGGTGTTAGATTTTCTCGTTTGATAATTTTTGCTGGTATGTTGTTGAACCATACTGGAATTTCAGTCCCCTTCCCCGTACCTTTTGTGTCAAATTAAAAGGATTCGAACTTGGCGACTTGGCTAAAACTGGCATTCCTGATTCCGCTCAAGTTGCCGCAATGCTATATATTGTTAGTACTGGTATTTCATTTATCTGACTATCATCTTCAAAATCGCAGCTTGACTAACAAGACTAATAGCACAACCCCTCTGACAGGCCTCTCGCATTTGACCTAGGCGTTTTACCACTCGATATTCCACATTCTCCAACTAATATTTTCTCTATGCCCATCCGTCTTCCCCCTCTGGAGCTCTCTAATACAAGATACCACCGACCTAACACGCTAGCACCCTTTTATGTACAGAACCCCGGTCAAGGGGACGGCAACAACGTATCTCTTCGCGCCCTGGCTCTCCCTGGTGGAATAGCCTATATTGATCTCTTGTTATATGACTTCGTGGATAACTCAATGTCTCTGCGTAATATTGTTGGAACCTGGGGCCCTTCAAATGCTAGCCAACTGTATGCTCGGGTTGAGCTCTTTGGACCCAACGCAGGACTAAATGGGTACACAAGCTCAACGCAGCGTGCCCCACTTACATGGCTCCGAAGCGACCCATCCAATGACTCCAACGAAAATGCCAGCGTTCGTACCGAGTACCAGCCTAGGGCGTTTCTGCGAGTAGATGTGGAGTGGGGTGTCGACAGTGCTGCACGACTGCTACATACTCGAGCTCCTAAAATCCCCCCTCAACACTTAATCACTCCCCCGAAAGACGTCTTGTTGAAATACCACCTTACTGTTCAAGGTGGCCAACACGCGCTAGAACGAGATATGCCTCCATGGGCATGTGTTTTGTGCGATATATGCGCACCATTCCCAACCCGGCAGGTGCTCAAGGCACATCTCCAGCGAGCCCACCCCTTAGTCGAAACTAAATTCGGGAAAGGGGTAAGCTCTTTTTACCTTTGCTCCAGATGCCCTGGCATACCATTCATATATTTTATAACAGCAGCGGGATCTTACAGCCAACAAAGAAACATTTGATGTTAGAATGCTCTTGCCGCCAGAGGCGATCGAGCTTTCAGACGACGAAGAAGAAGCTCAAGTACCGAAGGAAGCGCGGTCTACCCAAATAGGTGTCCTACTAGCCATCCAAGAAGGACACGATTCTCCTACACCAGAGCCCGAGCTGGAACGACCATTCACGAGTACGACTCCTCCACTGATTACCGATGCATTCCAACCAGACACCAACACCAACAACTTGGCGGAGCCGAGGGCTGCAACCCCTCCGCTTATTATGCCCAATGTGATCAAGCAAGAGGAAGACCTCAACTTGCAGGACTACCCCCTGGTCTTACTTCCGATCGCTAGAGGTCGAAGCCACAGCCCCACCCCTGTTCCGTTAGATTCTCCAGTTCGACGTCGACGAGGATACAGCATGGGCTCCCACAGGCGCTCTTCCCCAACCCGACCCGATGTATCTCCCACTCGGTCAGCAGTTCTCCGCGATGGAATGCTGGGACCATATTCAAGCCGGATAAATAACGAGAGGCAAGTATATGATGTCTTACGCGATCTCCCCACAAGAGAATTTGGTGTTCTAGCTGAACAGGTGGTTGCAAGCGAGGAAGAGTTATTTGCATACGACTTTGCTGCAGATTGGCGGGCAAGCGATCAAGATAGCTTTGATCGGGCGAGGCTACTGGCTTCGTTATGGTCTCGCTGGGTAACTCAAGGAAGGTAACTAGCCGGCACCAGCTCTTCCTGACAGAATGCTCATTGGTCCCTAGGAATAAGTTTATCAAGAGTCCATTTGAGTGTATCAACAAGTTTTTCGAATCATTCTACTTGGGCGCTATAATAGATGTTGGCGTCGAGCAAGTACGGCGCTTTCTACTGGTATGCGAGTTTGAAATGTGAATTATTCCCTTGAGCATTTACTAACTTCAAACACAAGGCAATGGGGTTGAGAAGGATGATCAACCCTAAACAAACAGCAGCATTGATGCTCAAGTATCAGCGATGTGCTGAAGATCTGACACAAAGGCGACGAGCTCTAGTGGAAGACATAGAATATTGATGTCTGCCATTGTTTGGGGGTTTTTTTTTCGTGCGGCGTTAGTAACACCGAATATAAACATATGGATGCGTCATCCAGAACCTGCCCCTGTCCACCACCATGACTATGTCGACCAGTGAGCCAAGTTCTAAGCCCTTGCCTCCGGGTCTCGTTCTTGGTCCAGATGGCAAACCATGCAAAGTCTGTAATTCTGTCAAATCTTGGTCCAAGGCTCAACGCGCCTTAACTTCCAAATCATCTGTCGCCTCTTCAACTAGTCCTGTGGCGGCGGCGGGTGCCGCTGTCGCCTCTACGGCTGCCGCTAGCTCTTCCTCAAGAGATAACTGTCCCGCAGACGTTGAGCAACTGGGCCGAGCAACCTGGACGTTCCTTCACACAACGGCCGCTTATTATCCTGAGTCTCCCACGAAACCGCAACAATCGCATATGCTCTCGCTCTTGCGCGCTTTGCCTGCCTTGTATCCATGCGGGCCTTGCGCTACAGACTTTGGTGAGGACTTGCGCTCGAACCCCCCTGAGGCGGCCGTACTGGGCAGAGCGAACCTGTCGAAGTGGCTTTGCGAGCGGCACAACGAAGTAAATAGCAAACTTGGGAAGGAGAGGTTTGACTGTAGTGTTGAGAGTTTAGATACACGGTGGAAGGACGGACCTGCGGATGGCAGTTGTGATTAGCATGGAAATCTTTTGTGGGTAGACGTGAGTCTGGTTTGAAAATCGGCTCTGATATGTTAATCCCCTCGGAAAGTAGGACCTTTGCTACAGACTCGTGCACTAGAGTCTACACATCACTCAACTTGGCCACATTTACAAACCCCCACCCATTGACTTTAAATAGAACCCCCCTCTTCTAACTTAATGAAGATAGCATACACCTTTCATCTTAGACTGCGATAGCTAACGCTGGTTTGCGAGATAAATGATCATCAATCAATATAATACAGAGAACCAACGACATATAATTATTGTGCACTATACTCCATTTTCGCTATGGTAGGAATCATCAATATCAGTGCTCAAAATCGAAATCACGATTCTACTTACTCTCATGCTTCTTCGCGTCAGACACCTTCCGCGCCGCCTTGGTAAGGTCTTCTTGGGTAATATATTCACTATTGTTACGTTAGCATATTAACCACCAATGCCTTATATTGAAGAAACATGCTAACCGATCATCTCTAATGGCAAACATGCCTGCCTCTGTGACGACATTACGCAAATCCGCACCGTTGAACCCATCAGACAGCTACATGCCGCATGTTTGAATAAGTGGATGCGTGCGATGCCCTAAATAAAACTCACCTTGACGATCGCTTCATAGTCAATCTCTCCGTTTTTATTAACCGGCGCTGCATGAATCTTGAGAATCTCCAGGCGAGCCTGCTCATTGGGCAGAGGGATCTCGATCTTCCTGTCTAATCGCCCGGGTCGCAGCAACGCGGGATCGAGAGTGTCCGGTCGATTGGTTGCCATGATAAGTTTGGTCTTGCCTAGCGAGTCGAACCCATCCATCTGATTCAGCAGTTCCATGAGCGTTCGCTGGATTTCTCGGTCAGCGCTCGTTCCTTCGGAGAAACGCCTTCCACCAATAGCGTCGATCTCGTCCATGAAGATAATGCAGGGTTCGTGCTCTCGCGCATAGCCAAACATTTCGCGAACCAACCTTGCAGACTCTCCGATGTACTTATCAACAATTGCGGATGATACTACTTTCAGGAAGTTTGTGCTGAGGGTGGCGGCGACAGCTCGGGCAAGTAGAGTCTTTCCTGTTCCAGGCGGTCCGTATAGCAGCACACCTTTTGGAGGCGTGATACCCACACGAAGGAACAGTTCGGGATTCATGAGAGGAAGCTCAATAACCTGTTGTAATTGAGGTGGAGTTAAAACGGGAGTAATAATGTGATATTGCGAGGGACGCACCTCTCGTAGCTCCCTAACTTGCTCCCCAAGTCCACCAATTCCAGCAAAAGACGCTCCTCCTGGGTCCTCTAGGCTCATGTTATAAACAAGAGGATCAACTTCACGAGGAAGTATGCGCATGATAGTTAGGGTGGTCATGTCGAGACTAACTCGGGTTCCCGATTTCAGTTTAGCGACAGGCAGTGTGGGCCGGAAGGAGACGACATAGCGTGGTCCAGACGAGGCTTTGACGATGACTGCGACATGCACATAAGTGTCGTCAAACCAGTTTATACCTAACACAAGACTCACACTTCTCATCGTCAAGTTGCTTCAACACTTCGCCGATGATTTGGCCAACAGACTGGATCGCCTTAATGTCCTCCTCAGTTTTGGCAAACTCCTTCTCAAGATCTTTGCCCGTGAACCGCACTGCAACAAAATAGCGTTAGCATTCAATGCCAAAGCTCGGCTGGATATCTCACAGTTCTTCAGGTTCTCGCTCATCTTGTCGTGGTCCCGCATTTTCTGGATGTACACATTGAGTGCATATATTAGAACCGTAGCTGTGAGTAAATCGAGGATAGACGCACATTACGGTACGCAATAAGAGCGGTCTTTCTTCTATCGTCCATTACGCCTGAAGATGAAGACGGTTCGAGGTTCATGAAGGTGGGATGGTGAGAGCGACGCGCAGGTGACGCGTCCCAAGCACTCGGCCATACCTTATCACCGACGTCCGGCGCTAAGACCCACAGACAAAGTTGGTTCTCCTCAACCATGAGCTCCAAGAAAGGGTGGGTGCTACCTGTTGTCTATAACACATGTTTATTTAATCTTCAATAGAAAAATTGATCTGCTGGTCAAAGTTCGGTACACGAATCCACTTCCTGCGCCGCCATGTCCACCAAAACTACTAAATATCACGACGCATCCTAGTCGTTACATTAAACCGGAATTCACAGCTGCGTTGGCTTCAGAAACTCCACTTCCCATGGTAGTTGACTCAGAGTGTGGAATGCCGATGGATCTCTTCCACTGGGACGGGCTGTGGGACGGAAGAGAGATGTACTCAGGTAAGTACTGTGCGCAAAGTGTCCTAGTTTGCCCGCTAATTGTGAGCGCAGAATTAAATCCCACTGATCCGCCCGAGCTGGACGAAGCGGATGCGGAGTTATTGTTTGACCCACCCACCCATCCTGTAGCAAACGGCCATTCGTACACCTCCACTCCTACAACCCCTGGTGTTGGTTCCCAGCCCAACGTTTCATGGCTCCGTCGCGCGGAGTATACGTCTCGTTCTATGACACGCCAATCCGGTGGGGCTGAAATGTAAGTCATAGCAAAATCCTGCTTGCCATAGCTAACTTTGTTTCAGGTCTCTTGAGGAGGACGTTGTGGTCGATGCTTCTCTAGCGGCCCAAATAGCAGTCATCGAGAAATCTTTTACCGCTCTACCTCCTCTAACGTCTTTAACCCATCCCACTCGAAAGGATGCAAATGGTCAGCCCTTGACCGTGGCCGATTCTTTCGACTTCTTGCCCGATGTCGATATTTGGGCCAACCCATATCTTCAAATTCGATTTATTGAACGACCTGGCGAGCGCCCTATTGATGTACGTTTGCTTCGAATCTTTACTCGAGCTGTTGTTAACATAAGATATGCCTAGGTACCTGATCCTCGTCTTGACTGCGGGATTTTGCGACCCCAGCAAACAGAAGATGATGAGCACTTCATCTCGTTTTATCTCCCTCAAGAGGACGATGCTGCGGAGGCCTTTAAGGCGCGACGACGGACTCCAGCGTCTGCATTGACCAACGAGACCACCGACTTTGAGTTCCAACGAGACTACGAGTCGGCCAAGATCGAAAATGATATTGCCAACGAGTACTTAATAGTACTTGACGAGGGACCTGGCCTCAACGCAGACGGAACCCCGGTGCTTAGTGGTCACACTGGAGAATCGAATGGTGTTGATGGAACTGCAGGGACCCACGAAGGCAGAAGACAAGGAGCGTACTACAAAGGCGTTGAAAGGAAAATTGTCCTTAAGAAAAAGCCCGTTATCGTGAGTTGTGAATCCTCTTGGTTTCTTGCATATTCTCACCACTCCTTGCATTTACAGAAAGGCCAAGAGATTGATTATACCGACAAATGGGATGTTATCCAGCTCTCTCATATTCCAATTGCGCCAGAGGATCAAGAAGAACGCAGCGAACTACTCGCTGAAGTTACTGATCCACAATGGACTTTTGGCCGACTTGATGCGCAAGGAGAGGCCGATGAAGAGATGGTTGCAGAATAAGTCCGTGATTCTCTACTTATTCTCCAAAAATCACTATTTGTCACACGCCCTTAGCCCGACTGTATTGTGTCTGCTTGGCTTATATTTGTGTTGCTCAAATATTTATTTGCTTTGTCTGTGATTCAAATACATTTCTGTAACAATAGATTTCATAATACTTTGGTGCTGACAGTGTTGCTGTATAGCCTTGCTTCTGCTGTTCCCTCAAGCTATCAAGCGAGGCGCCACAACACTCTCAACCTCGACCACGTATGCAGTCTGCTGCCCAAGCTGTCGGCGAGGTACTACAGTCCCCTGATGATCTTCTCAAGATTGCTGCATTCCGGAACAAGCTTGAGAAAGAGAAAGCCTCTATAGATGCCAAACTCAAGAGTGGTGTGCGTGAGCAGCTTGCCGCGACAGCGGACGGTCTCCGAAAGCTTCTCAGCACCCGAAACAATGTACAAGGGATCAAGGACGAGATGAGCACCATCGACGGAAAGTCTCGCGACCCTCGGAACGAAGTAGCGACCTTTGACCAAATTAGTAGAGTGGGTAAACAACTCAAGTATAATATCCGCAACTGAACTTTTGCTTTGGAACTCCCCTAGGTCTCGGTTGTACATCGCAATTTCTCCCAAACAGAAGAGATGGTCAACAACCTTCTCAGCATGCACGCCAAAATCGACATGGTCGAGGACATGCTCATGGCTGACAGGCAAGATATCCTTGGTCCGGCACCCAACCTACTCGCTGTTCATTATCAACTCAATCAACTCGAGGCTTTCCGAAATCAGACTACCCACCAGGCCAAATCTGCTGATGCCGACGCCCGGAAAACTCTAGCACGACACTTCGAGCGGTTGAATAGGCTATCCAAGGTCTTCGATGAATACATCTTCGAGCTTGGTTCAAACGTTTTGCCGATAGTCCGAGCACGAAACCCAGGAGTCATTGTGAGGCTTATTAAGATCTGCGAGATCGAGGGACGAGAAGACGAAAAGGTATGTTGGGACCCAGCCAACCGTAGACAACACTCACTCGGGATTCTCAGGCAATTGCCATTAAACTAGTGAAGAAAGCAGCGAATCTCGACGCTGCCTCCAAGTTCAAATCGATGCTGGCAAACGCTCGCGTTTTCAAGCATTACCGATCCGAAGTCATGAAACGCATCCGCCAGTCAATTCAAGAAGCATTCACCGCCCGCCAGCAAGCTGAACAAGGGGATACCGTTGCTTATGTCGATGGGCTTTCTGACTGGATGCTGGTCGATCTTATCCAGGTTTTTGACGAAGTAGTCCCTTGCTTTCCCCCTGACTACGAAATTTGGGCGCTCTTCGTCAAAAACTACCACAAGTTTCTCGACGAGTCGCTCCAAGCCATCATTTCATCCAACCCCGAAGCTAGTGTTGTTCTTCGCCTTCATGCTTTCGTGAAGCGGGAATACAAACAACACTTCAAAAAACTTCAGGCTGAACTCGAAATCGAGATCCCCCCGGAGTGGGTTCAGCCCCCCCTTTTGGGCGGAAAAGAGCAAGAGCTTATCGACGACTACGTCCGACTCATTGTCTCGCGCCTGGACACTCTCACTACGAACCTTATGCAGTCTGAAATCGATGAGTTTACTCGGCGCGAACAACCCCCGGAGACCGACCCAGAGGGGCTATACGGGATGAAAGGACCTGTCGACTTTTTTCAGATGGTCAACCAATACACTGACGCCGCAGTCGAGAGCGGCCAAGGTGCAGTTCTAGCCAGCGTCGTAGCCGAGTCCGCGCGTGTCATGACCTCACTTCAAACACAATGGTCGAAACTGCTCGAGACCGAATACCGTCGCTTAGTTGACAAGCCAGAAGAGGCTCCCGGAGGCTTCGCCGAATACGTGATCGCGCTCGCGAACGACCAAATCAAATCCGCCAACTACGCAGAGACCCTCTCGACCCGCCTAGAGGAGCGAGTGTCCGAGAAGTACGCCAAAATGATTGCCGACAAGCTTGACGATGCGATCAATGGGTACCTTGATGTCGCGAAAAAATGCACCCAAGTTCTCATCGACCTGATTTTCAACGACCTCAAAGCGGCCACAAAGAAGTTATTTTCTGCCCCCGAGTGGTACGAAGGCTTGATGACCCAAATCCTGCTCACCATTCGCGACTACACCGATGACTACCAAAACTACCTCAACCCTTCCATTTTCGAGATCTTGGTAGAAGATCTTATTGACATGTTCTTGTCCACCTACCTCACCGCTCTCCGCCGAGCCACCAAACTACGTATGCCAGCAGCTTCGGACCGGTTACGCGAGGATATTGCGGACGCGTTTGATCTTTTTAAGATGTACAAGGCTCCTCAAGAACTTGATGCCAACTTTGATGTTATGGACCAGATACTCTCGCTCCTCACTGCCTCCCAGGGAATGGTGTTCTTGTCCTTTTGGCCGTTTGCTCAGCAGCATGGGCCCAACCTTGCATTCGTCGAGGCTCTCATGAAAGCTCGCGACGATCTGGATCGTTCAGCCGTATCAGAAATTATGGAGAGTTGTCGTCGCAAGGTGAAAGACGAACAACTGACGGACCGTGAGTAGTGATTTCGTTACCATCGTTTTTCTACCCCAGCTGAGTCTACAACCCCGTACTTGTTCCAGCCGAGAAACCTACTATTATGAAGAAAGTGGCCGCGCAATCGGTCTTGGTCGGTCGTTTTTGTTCATGTCCAAATGAACGCATAATCTTACGCAATCTTCGCATGGCAGGCAATGTTCCTTCAACGATGAACTTCATTACTACAATACATCGCATCCACATGCCCTCTAACATCAATCATGCTTTTTTGCTGCACTCTGTAAATCAGACCTATCTGGGAGACGCTTCGCGGTTTCATCTATCTTGTTAAATTGGAAGGGAAACCGTGCGTTATAGAGGAATGGTCGAAGGTCAAAGCCTAGTAGATTAACATCTCAGAAGGTATCCTAAGAGGGAGTACAACGAACACACGTACGGTTATCATCCGGGCTGTAGCTTTCCTATAACACCGGTTGCAAAGGGTCAGAATGAGTGCAAAGATGTTCTTAGAAACCTACCGCATGGTAAGACGGCGTGAGTGTGGTCATCTTATGCCGGTTGCGAGCATACTCGAAAAAGAATAGCTTCACTTTATCTGCAATCTATACCAAACCACGTCGTCAGCGCATGTACTTCAAGGAAACAAGATTCTATGCACCTGCGTGGGTGACAAGGTATTTCCCCATTCTCGAACTAACTTGCAGAACATACTGTACGGCCCGCACTTCTCAACCTTCCTCAACCGTCCGAAGACAGAAAGTTCATCGTAGGTCATGCCCATGTCAGCCTACAGAGCAAAAATAGGTTCTCAGAGTTCCAGGCTGTATGCGCTATGAACTCACTTCATCGGACTGAACATAAGTCTCTGTGATTGGCTCAAGCTCCGCTGTCGGGACAGCGTCAATGAAACTAGAGATGAAAATAAATACCCAATCAAACTAGCCGGGCTGAATCGGCTCACCTTTTTAGAATTGGCAGATCGAAGCTAGTATGAGCGTACGAAATGAACTTTTTTAGATCAGTTTTGCTGATACCCCCAATAGGATTGATGTCGGCTAGGTGGAATTCAATGGGGAGCATACATAGGTATGTGGGCGACATCAATGAAAGGCTATGCACGCTTACCCGATGAGCAATCGTACTTGGTAAGGTAGCCCCGGAGGCTGCATGCCCGGTTAGTGTCCATATGCAACCTCGTTGCCGCGTGTCACTCACCTCTCATCCACATTTGCGCTTCCTAGCACCAGCAGCCCACCTGTCTTGCCGCGAACCCAGGGTAAAAGCTGTGCGAAAAGATAGGCGAGTACCATACGGAGCCGTGCCTATATGCTTATCAGTCAATACACATGCTTGTTTGCTTCCCAAGCGCCCCGCTTGCTGGGAAAAAAATCGGCACACTAACCTGAATGTTTTGCAAGGCCAGGTTTTCAGCATTGGAGCCGCCATGCGAACGGAACTGGGGCCGGTGCCCTGTAACAACGGCGAACAGGTTCCTAACCGCCGTCACCAGGGTGTCCATGTTTAGATCCACATGATAGCTAATGAAGGAGTGGTGTTAATGCACTGAACGGTGAGTAACAGCTTGGAGCTCACCTCCCTATGGCTTCGCTTAATAGTTTGGCACGTTGTCTGGTATCAACGCTCGAGTTCTCCGTCCCCATATAGCACGTGTGGAATATGCGGTTCGTGAATTCACGGGGATCGGTTGGAACGTAGTCTGATGTATCTGGCTCGCCACACATTCTCCGAACGTCCGAAATGACCTGGGTCTCTACACACGAAGGGTTAGACCCAACACCATCCAGATGGAAAACATGCACTGACCGCCTCGACTAGCCGCTGCAACGACAAGGCGACACATTGAATACACAATAACAGCGGTAGCACAGCTATCGATCCCCCCACTCAAGGGAACGAAGTACCCTTGAGTTCGCGACCTCCGCAAATAATCCCATAGCCAGCAGGCAGGCCCCAAACTGTAAAGTAGTTCAATCAGGTTACGGCAAACTGGGTTGAAATTTAACGCACGCGATCTCCTCTTCTGGGGTATGATACTTGACCGCGAAGTCTCGGATGGCAGCCGCATCGACCACCGAAAAGTCGTCATTCCCAGACAACGGCATGCCAACTTCTATGCGTGGGTAACGCTCTGCACCAGCAGCTTGCATGCTACGGCTACTCTGTGTTCTGTGGGCTCGAACATCTTCGATGTCCACAGTGGCGCTCACGACCTCGACATCGGAAAGAGAGAACTGAGAGCCTTGCGCAACAATTTGCCCGTTCACGGCAATCATCGCACACCCGTCATAATATAACCGGTCGCCGTCACATCCTTGTTGGTTTGCATACAGGTAAATACCACCCAACTATATCCAAGCACAAAAGAAAGTTGGCCAGAGTTGAAATAACAAATAGGGGAGCTCCATCTAAACCACTTACCTTAAGGGTCGCCTCCTTGATAAGCTCAACGCGAGTGTAAAGTTTGCGTAACTCATGGTGACTACCACTGGAATTCGTGAATATCTCTACACCATCTAACCCCATGAGAATGTGCGGACTTTTTGCCAAAATTGAGCAATGATAGAAACCTGATAGATGAGCACGCACCTTGCTGGAGTGAAAAGTTCCTCGCAGAGTTCTACACCAATACACGTGTCCAATGTACTTACGACTGCATCTCCAAAAGGTACTTTGACCTGATCTACCTTCAGTACGCAAGAGAAACGGACAAATGGAGGTGTCTACCTGGTTAGTGATGGCTTGGATCATGCGAGGAAGGTAATGATCTTCAGTCTGCCTGTGTTTCTGCCATGGAGTGAAATATCTGAGTTCCCTATAGTTTCCATTATTTGCTAGCCACATCTTGGGTCGAATCAGAAGAATCTTCCCGTCGTGAAGGATGACACGGCAGTTGTATAGCACATTCTTGTGGACGACCGGCCTATTCGGTAAATAAGATTTGAGTATTGCCATTAAAAAATCCAATGATCTCACATGCCGATGTCGCATAGAATTCCGTCTGAGATTTTTGATTCAATAATCCGCCCGAGTATTTCCCACGAATGCAAGGTGGTGTCGCCTGTTCGCCCGCGCCATTAGGACAGGTACTAAGCTAATAAAAAAGACAGATACCTTCCAGAAAGTGATCCAAGCATCCGTATCCACTAGAAAGATGGTAAGTACAGTTCAATCGGTAGCTTGCTAACGTACGGTATTTCCAGCTCCGGACCAACTCTTAGTGTTGCACCTCGTTCTTTAGACACGCGAATGCTTTCCACAATACGTTCATAATTCCCCTGATGTAACAGATTAAAAGAGGCGAGACCTGACTTCGCCGCTCTCGCTCACCTCAAAATCCAATGCCCATTGATTCAACGAACTAAAGCAACCGGTTTTGTGTTAGCTTCCTTTGGTTGAGGTTCGAAACGAACGTTCTAACCATCTATGCGGGAAAACAAATCAGTCTGTGCGTGTGCATAGCTTCCCGTTTATACATACGTGGCAACTGTGAACAAGTGTCCCATCGCAGTGGTGGACTATCACAAACACTTATGTTGGTTGCTGTCCTAGAAGAGCAGATAGTGTGTTGGAAATCACGCTTCTTCGGCGCTTGCGTAACAAACAAGGACAATCAAATTTGGACAAATTTGGCCATTGTTCAATGCGTTAATTTATCT
The DNA here is from genome assembly GCA_015039395.1 of Ceratobasidium sp. AG-I. Lineage (NCBI taxonomy): Eukaryota > Fungi > Basidiomycota > Agaricomycetes > Cantharellales > Ceratobasidiaceae > Ceratobasidium > Ceratobasidium sp. AG-I. Next base: position 585,625 of record MU132149.1, on the reverse strand, counting down.
GCTCCAAAACCAAGTTGAATACTTATGTAGACACTTCATCAGCGGGAGTTTTATTTTCTTCTATAGAGATACTTATAAAATTTTAATCCAGTTGTGTTGATGACAAGTAGATAAGCAATCCATTTTTTGGCCAAATCCGAAAGCCGATTCATTTGATCAGCCTTGATCTAAACTTTGACTTGCCTCGAAGAACTCCTGTACCCATCCATCACAGCTCTCTGTTTCCCCTACAGAATGGCATCTCAATCTAAAGGTCGTGTCTTGTTGGCGTACTCCGGAGGGCTTGGTGAGCTACCAGATCAAGGGGAGGGGTTTGTTGAGTAACACATCGTGTTAGATACCTCCTGCATCCTCGCATGGTTGATCGAAGATGGTTACGAGGTCTATGCGTTTATGGCAGATGTTGGACAAGAAGAGGTATGTTTTACCGCATGCAGTTACAGACATGAACGACTGAATTCTGGTCTAGGACTTCGTCGCAGCAGAAAAAAAGGCTCTTGCTGTTGGAGCAAAGAAGTTCTTCCTGGAGGTATACTATTGATTGAGCCCCCTGGATTCTTCACTAACCCTAGTTTACACACTGCTAGGATATGAAACGGGAGTTTGTCACCGAATTAATCTACCCTGCGGTGCAAGCCAATTGCATTTACGAGGTAAATGGGGGCCACCGATTGTCTTGATGATTGCCTCAATTTACATTTCAAACTTGGTAGGGTGTTTACCTTTTGGGAACTTCTTTAGCCCGCCCGGTTATTGCTCGTGGAATGATATCCGTAGCGGACCGTGAAGGCTGCGAGCAAGTGATGTTTCCCCTCCGCTCCGAATGCTACTGATCGCTGCTCACACGACAGCTTTGTCTCCCACGGCTGCACGGGGAAGGGGAATGACCAGGTTCGCTTCGAACTCGCCTTCTACGGACTTAAGCCTAGCATTAAGGTTATTGCACCGTGGAGGATCCCCGGTACGTGTTAGCCTATCCCCGTCCGTTAGCCCCTATTTTGCTAAGACACCGCTTAGCCTTCTATCAACGCTTTGCCGGGCGTTCGGCATTGCTCGAGTACGCTGCGGAGAAAAAGATCCCGGTTGCTCAAACAGCTGCAAAACCATGGTCCACAGGTAATTTGACTATATATGCTTATTCTACATCATTCAAACCTAAACTCGTAGATGAGAACCTGTTCCATATTTCCTACGAGGCTGGTATACTAGAAGATCCCAACACGACTCCACCAGTGGATATGTGGAAACTCACCACAGCCCCCGAGCAGGCTCCCACCGAGCCCGAGCAGATTTCAATCGATTTCAAAACAGGCCTTCCAGTCAAAGTCACGGTCGGTACTAAAAGCTACACCGACGCAGTCGAAATCTTTGATGTCCTCAACGCGCTTGCCCGCAAGCACGGTATTGGGCGGATTGACATTGTGGAAAACCGTTTCATTGGAGTCAAGTCGCGTGGTTGCTACGAGTCCCCCGCCGCCACTATCCTGCGTGTCGCTCATATGGATATAGAGGGGCTAACCCTTGATCGAAACGTTCGGGCACTGCGTGATCAGTTTGTTACCGTGCAGCTGAGCCAAATCCTATACAACGGATACTTCTTTAGCCCGGAGCGCGAATTCGTAACTGCCTCTATCCCTGCAAGCCAGCGCACAGTCAATGGCACCGTCCGCCTCAAGCTGTACAAGGGCAATGTGATTGTTGAGGGGCGTTTCTCCGAAGAGGTGAGTAGCGTGGGCTTATTGGGTGGCAGTGACTTACAAGCCTTGCTTCAACCCAACAGGGGCTGTACGATGCTCGTCAATCCTCGATGGACGAGCTGGGAGGGTTCGAGCCCACGGACACGACCGGGTTCATTCAGATTGAGTCTATTCGTATTCGCAAGTATGTGGAGTATTTATCTTGCACATGGCTACCACTAACCCCAATCATAGATGGGGTGAAGCCAACATCGCCAAAGGCCAGGCCGGAGTTGGTGCCAAAGATGTATATGGCACCCGCATCTAACCAAAAGGCCAAACAGCTACCAATATTGAATACCTGTGCAGTTCTACTATGTGGCGTCAATAAAGTCTCTGAAATGTACTACCTGTTTAAGCAAAGGAGACCAAATCGATATGAGTGATACTGCTTTAGGTCGTGGGAGTAAATTCATGCTGCGGGGTCACCCCGGGTTGAATAGAAGCTGTTCGAAGTGATCCACAACCAAACAATGTGCCTTAGCTTAATTCTAGCCTTACCGCATTTACTTTACCCTAAAGTGTGAATAACCTGTTCTCGGCCCCGTTCGTTACAGTTGTTAACTTACACCCACAAGAAGGCTAAGGCAAGGCCGGTAACGCGGGAACGGGCCGCATCCGATGTGCATACCGCAACGAGTATGGAGTCAAAGGGCCTAGGTCTAAGCTGACACGTCGTTGGCCGTTGACATCATGCACGTCGATCACTGGCATGAATGTATGCTACGTATATAGAACAGTCCACCTCCCATATAATTACACGTAAGGTACATCTATGCGAGGTTGTACCGAACGACCAGCGTTGGTTCACCACTTCTACAAAACATAGTGGATCAAGAGAAACCATGGGGTATGTCTATCAAGTGCGGAGGGAGCTAAGCCGCTTTTACCTGGAGGAAATGGCTAACAAGAGCCGGAAGATCGTTCAAAGACATGTCAACATATCCCTGTCTACGTGTTCCACTACAAACCATCCAGAAATTGTCAGGGAGGCCGGGGTGACGTGTGGCAGATGAATCACTTGCCTAAACTTGAGCGCTACAAATGGGCCCTTCCAAGGGTATCGGGCTTGGCCTTTTGTCAGGCGGTAAATGGACCGGTTAATGGGGCTATTATCGTTGGCATATGCTCCTCGGGACCAGAGTTGTATGGGAAATCGAAGATTATCGCCAGCAATCTGTGAGGCAGTGTTTCAGCCCTTTTCTGAGACTAATAACAAAGAAATATTGAACCTACCCCCTGTTCAAGAACAAGCTGAGAAGGATGCTCGTCGCTAACGATGCCTTGCACTAGTGGCTGCCAGGCAAGTGGCCCTCCAGTGGATGTATCGATCCTAGCACGACAGTCTAGCTGGATGAGTCGGGGCCGGTCTTCATCAGGGGGAAATAAAATTCCAATAATGCTCTGTAACGGCCACAAATAGACCACGTTAAACCATTGGGATGAGTTGAAAGAACAAAAGAAGTCTTAGTAAACATTCACAGGCAGCGAAATATGCAAGACCCACCTGGCGGGTGTACTGCGCAGTAGCAACAGAAGCATCATCTCCCTCAGGATCGGAGCCAACACTCTGTGCCGGACGACAATGCAGCCTGTGCTGGTTCCAGTCTCGCTCAAGGTGGTCTGGACAGCAGTACCAGGCAGTACGACAGCGACTGCACCTGAATTGATTTGTAACGTAGCGCGCGTCAGGCCGGTCAGTAGCTCATTAATGCGGGCCAATAGCGCAAAAAGATAGCGTACCACAGGTTGGTAGGTTCGCCACAAATCTCACAAAGGTGATGGATCAGGGGGGTCGGTTGAGGGGGATCAGATGGCATTGACGGGTATAAGTGGGAGGGGCCGAAGGACGTAAGTAGGCCAAAGGAGTGCCACAAGCCTTGTTGTTTCAAGGGCGGTCTTGAAGATGGGAACATGAACAGTCGTCATTCATACCTCAGTGGCTTTATATAGAGCACCGCATTGAATGGACCGACAATGGCGCATGTTAATACAAGTCGCCGAAGCCCGTTGCAATGGTCGTCCCGCGCATCTGGAGGAATGCACATGTTGGGATAAAGCATGCCAATACTGGGCTCAGCCTTACGTCTATAGTCTAGCTAATGATTCATCGTAACCCTAGAGAAGGGGTTAAGGAAAACAGTGAATAACCAAAGCTAAGGGAATGGGGGCGAGTAAGAGAAGAATTATCAGATGAGAACGGGTCCAGGCTTCAGGAAGCCGTAGAGCCCATGGTTGCATAGTTTGGTGACGCGCGTGCTTCCTGGAGCATCGAAAAGCAAACCGCGTGATACCGGGACTAAAATTTTTTGCCTCAAGCCCATTGAGAGCTGTCAGATTTTCGTTGTCCGCGGACAGTGTCGAGAGCGGCATGTACACTAACGCAAAGAATGTGGGGGAACCCGTGTTGGAGAGTTGGTTTCTCCGCCCCACTCGTGGCACTTGTATGAACTGAGAACCGTGTTATAGCTTGTGCTCGATCATAGAGAATTGCTAAATGAGGAGATCCACTTTCTTCGGAGCATTAAAACGTTTGTAGGTCGTGCTCCACGTAACGTGGTGACCTAATTCAGACAGATGGGTCCCGCGCACTCTGATTCAAAGTCGTACGCAGCGCATATGCCTCGATCTCTTACATGCTATCTACTTCGTGTATGCGCTTAGGAGATTCCGGCCTGTGGGTCTGGGCTGTATGTTGCCAGAATTAGAGTGAGCAGCGTGTCTTGCGCACGTTACAGCTAGGATTCGGAGCGCTTTGCCGGCTGCGAGGAATTTTTTTGACAGAAACATTGAAACATGAAGATCGTCTGATTAGACTACGCATACGACTCCAAATGAGGCAACAATGCTTAGCAGGCTTGCACTGTTGAACCAGCCTGGCTCAAGGAGGGGCCACATAGATAGAAACAGGTGCACCTCAAATTAAATAACCAATTGGAAGACAGGTTGCGCAGGCGCTAGGGAAGCGCCACAAGTCAGCCCTTCTAGGGTGGCGCCATGTTGCCTAACGCAACATAGCCACTGGTCCCAACCACCACCATCCCGACATGTCAAAACATCATCCAGGTATGAAACGTTAACCTGCGCGTTAGGAATCACTAATTAAACTGCTATTCAGATCTAATAATGTGCAGACGCCAGGTTGGCATTGGTAGCTACGAATTTCTCCCACAAAGGTTTGTCTTACTAACGGCGGGGTTTAGCCATAGGCCGCCTGTGCGAAAAGTGTGACGGAAAATGGTTTGCACGCGCCATAGTCTTCATTTGGTTGCGATTTACTGAGTGAAAATTACCCCAACAGCCCTGTTTGCGACTCATACGTCCGACCCGAGACGCTTGTGCGTATCTGTGACGAATGCAACTTCGGTACCTATGGTGGGCGTTGTATCATTTGCGGGTCTCCTGGTGAGTACATGCCATAGAGGAGGAGCTAGACTATATTGACCACGCTCTGGACAGGGATCTCTGATGCCTACTACTGCGCCGAGTGCACAAGGCTTGAAAAGGACCGCGACGGCTGCCCAAAGATAGTCAATCTTGGCGCCAGCAGGACGGACCTGTTCTATGAGAGGCGTCGTTTAGGTTTGTCCTTGAGTATTGCCATTCTTCTAATCGCATCTGACACATTGTGCTTTGTTCGGCTTGTTTAGGATTCAAGAAAGGCTAGGTACCTATTCTACTACATGTTACTATACACACCAGACAATATACGTTTTCCAAAGAATATCTCGGTACCTATTCGTGTAGATAACGAAACTGTTCGACGCCCTTGATGTCGACGGGGTTTGGTGTCTCTTCCCCGGCAACACCCTTCGGTACCCGTACAACCGCAAATTCGTCGGGAGCTATTGTCTCAAGCAACGTACACCTCATGTGGCCATATAGGAGGTGGCGTGCTAAGGCTGAGATCAGTGATTGCGCCAATCAGTTGCGTGTCCACCTATCAACGGCCGGCCGTATTAATCCTACACTGAAGTACAGCACACAAAAGAAACTGTACTTACCTTTGATTTAAAAACCGCAAATATGTGTGTTGGGTCGTGCCCACCAATTGCCTCACACTCGTCACAATAGTCTTTGCCACAGGTGATGCATCGGAACCACTCCCCGATGATGTGGCTGCTACACAAATCACATAACGCATTTTGATGATCAAGCATTTGGAGATATGCTTTCATAGAGCGGGTTAGGATCCGAAAGACAGCGAAAAGGGTTCGAGGTTTACTTACCTCGCGGCTCCGGCCCCCGATAGCCAGCCCCAGCGGGTTCGCTGTATCTAGGTACAACAAACATGTTTGAGTTTCCTGACTCAAATAAAATAAAATAGAAAGTGAAATACACTTACATGACCGGAATAACTGGATACGGACTTTCAATAGGTCGATCTACCGGTCGGGGGAGCTTCAAGAACACATGGTATGGGTCGTGAATCAAATGCGATTTTTGTTCGCATTGGAAACACTAAGGAATCAACCAATAGCGATTAGTGACTGTACCAGGCCAGGAAAAGATAGAAACATTTAAGGGACTGTTGAGGGATGCGAGATGAACGGTGCAGCCCAAAGGTGTAACGGCGCGAAAACGTCGCTTGGGCAGATCAAACGTCCAAGGGCACGTACCAAGTTGTAGGACGCTGGCAACGAAGGGCACGTCGCGCACTGGTAGCGAACGCCCCTAATCGACTACACCGCCAAAGACCAACCCCAACCCCAAATCAGTTGGTGGGAGCAACGTGACTGGAGATCAAGAAGACGTACCACATTGCATCCTCTACACAAAATGTGATGGTCAATTGTGATTTCTTTACCCGAACCCCCTAGCACGGTCCGTGCCTGGGTAGAGCCAGCCGAATTGGCCCGTGGACGTTGGACACCGAGCGCTGGACCATCACGCGAGTCCCATAGATCGAGCGCCCGTCGGCTCGCATCTGTCACTTCACGATTGTCGAGCGGGTAGGGGATCTAATTGGGTGTAGGTGTTAGCGGGCGCTCGGGCAAGTCGGGGTCAAGCAGTCAAAGAGTGAGACTGAGGGTACGGAGCAACGGCGAGCCTCATCAACAACTAGGTATATGCCAGTACCAAGCGCAAGTAGCCGTCGAGCGTCGATACTCCGTCGCAATTCCCTGCCACTTAGGGCCATCGATACTCCCTTCCATTGCTCTATCACCCACCTCCCCCTCTTAGTACCGTATCCCAAGCATATCCCGTCACTCAGTCAACCGTCAAGATTGATCGATCACTCGTAAACTTTCTCGCAGCTAATCTCACGCTCCTCCTTCCCATTTCAGCCTTTAAGCTCCTTCAGAGCTTGACACCTCACCGTCCCCCGGCCCACGCCTTTGACCCCCAATCCACTCTTCGTCGGAGAAAAAAAGAATTGCAACGCCCACTGACCTTGATCATAATATGGGACGAGTCATGGTCTCCGTCTGGGGGCGCAAGGCCTGCCGACTCGCAGTTGGCACAGATGTCTACGCTAGGGCAGACAGCGCAATGGAAACGGGCGCCGATGATAGTCTGCAGGCAACTGGGAGAGTAGAAGCGTCAGCGATGAGCCCAAGATATGAGGGCTGAGACTAAAAGGGGGCGGGTAACGGCAGAGGCAAATGTGTTGGTAAGGGAGGGGGGCGAATGGGGCTAGAATTCCAGAGAAAATGGGATTTTGATGCAAATATATGCAAGCGGAGATCCAAATCGTAAAACGAAACGTGCTTTCTATTTCCCAGTGGTTTGGGAGCAAACGCTCTGGCAAAGCGCGAACGGCGATGCCGCGGTGATTTACGGGGCTAGTTTTCGAACAGTGTGCCACCGTCGCTTCGTACATCGTTTCCAGCATACCACCATGTGCCACTCCGCAGCCACGCCCTGTTCATACGCCCAGACCAGAAAGAATCACTTACTGTGAACAGAGCACACCCTGATGCTGCATTGCTGTAGTTCCGATAGCATCCACCCAGCCATCGTTCAATGGCCCGATCGAGCCGGGGGAATTAACCAAATGAACCCAGAGGGCCCACCAAAAAGCAGAAAAGATGAAAGAGGGTTAGCATTTGTTCCATAGAACAAGAAGCAATCAACCCACTCTGGTCTTGAGAATCGACGCTGAAGCGTGGAGTCGGTTGTGGCGGGTGCTCGACTTGCTTGACTGGTATGACCAGAAACGCGTGAATCGGATGGATCTCGTGTACTTGGCTGATGCGTGTTGCATGCGAGGTGGAGTCGTAAAATTAAACCCAGGAATAATGGTAGACGAGTAAAAGGGGGGATCAGCGTTCCACTAGACCATTTGTGTTAGCCGGTTGACGCACCTATAGCATTCGAAGCATAGACTGAAGTTATTACATGATGCACCTGAAATCTTGATGTTAGTTCAAAGCTCCGATAAGGTAGAAATGGGTATGAGGATAAAAGATCACAAAAACATAAGAAATAGAAAGAAGGGAGACGTACATTTATGTGGCTTAATATCCACCGTTTTCTTACAGTGGCTACATGAAAACGCAGCATCTTGCTCTACACATTGAATGAACAACCGCGATCAGCAAGGCCGCAGGGAAGATTGCGAGAGAATAACGAAACCTACCAACGTCCTTCCACTCGCCCATAGCCCAGACTTTTTCAATATACGCGTGTCGTTTTCCAGTTCGCTGTTTCTTTTTGCTCACTACACCGTCTCTACCAGTGCCTATGCAAGTTTCGTTGAGACAATGTACTTAGTATATATGCATTGTCACACGTACCATTTGTGTAACCACCCGAACCTGGGTATCCAACAAGCGTCATGCTGCTCCCGCTGGTACTGCCCGCAACACTCAAGCTCGCACTCTCCGCAGCATGCACGACCCCTGCAAGCTCGATACAGCCTATGCACAATTCATACCCGTGTTCGAATCCAGAGCTAGACGACGACGAAGGAGACGACGCGGCGGGAGAAGAGGGATGCCCGTGCATATGCATGTGTCCGTGTGGTGATGGTGAGCTGTGGGCGTGGCGATGGAAGTTCGGGTGGCTATGATTGTTGTGTAGGGGATAGTTCACGTTGTGTGGGGACGTATGCCCGTGGGGACCGTGAGGAGAGTGGGGGGAAGTAGGCCCGTTTCGGCGTGGAGGCTCGTCTGAGATAGATCTTCCAGGGGGGTATGTATGCGTTGTTCCAGCAAACTCGTCTCCAAAAGGATCTGATACTGCGCGTGCCTTGCCTTTACCCGTTCCAGTACCTGATCCAATTACAGTCTTAGGGCTCTCAGGCTGCGCAGGCCGAGAGGGTCGTTCTCCACAGGTTGAACAGACATATCTGAAGGAGTCGAGGACTACGCCGCAGGCAGAGCAGTCTGTCACGCGCTCAGGGGTATCGACATATCCATCCCCCGCAGTAATAAACTGCAGTACCTCGGGTGGGATCCCGGGGTAGTCTGCGGGATTAACCGCAGGCCTACGTGGGGGAAGTGCAGGGGGTGTAGGTGAAGGTCGGCGAGTGGAGCCGGAGGGCCGCTGGAGAAGCTGTTGTTGCTGGTTTTGTTGCTGCTGCTGCGTTTGCTGTTGCTGCTGTTGCCGGTATTGTTGTTGTTGTTGTTGCTTCTGCTGCTGTTGGGCGGAAGTATGCTGCTGCGCCGCAAGCCAAGCAAGTCCGTGCTGCGATGCACTCGGAGCGAGGGTGTGTGTGATCTGTTCTGGCTCATCGGAAACAGCCTGATTAAACGCGCCGTTAAGCGAGGCTGAGGAAGACGCCTCAGAGGTGTATGTGTAGTAATAATTCCCGCGTTCGTCCCGCTCTAGCGCAAGGTCACCTCCTCGCGAGTCCGCGTCCGACGCAGGCTGGTGCTGTACGGATACAGATTCTTCAGATACAGATGGATCCGGCTCCACGCCCAGCATTGTCCGCATCGCGTAGGCATTTTGGTCCCTCAGCCATTGGGCTCCACGCTCTGTCGGGAGCGACGTGCTACTAGAATCCTCTAAGCGTAAACGTCGGAAGACATCTGGGTCGGGAACGGTATTCGAGATGTGGTCAGGCTCGGGGTCAGTGCCGGAAAGTGAAAAGTTGTCGGGCACGAATCCGGTTGCTGCGGTGGTGACACCTGGTTGACTCGTGCCCCCACGTGCTCCTAATCCTACAGGATTATGAGAGCTAACAGTAACAGCGTCTTCATCAGGTGGGAGTCCAAATCCTTCGACGCTCTCGGCGTGAGCGAGTTCTGCCTGGGCACGGGCCCGTGCACCAGCAAATTCGTCCAATGAAACGAGCGAAGCAGTGTCTGAAAGACTGGGTCCGTCGTAGTCTACGGTGACCGTAACTCGTAATGTGATCTGTCTGGGACCTGAAGAGCGATACGAGTAGGCCGAGGCGTTGTCGTCTCCCACCTGGAAATAAGAGACCGCCTCGGTGAGGTCGCTATCCGATGTAATGTCCGTGACCTCGGCATCATCGTCGGTGTAAGAGATAGTAAACGAAGATGCTGAGAGCGAAAAGCAGGCTTCGACCTGCGCAGGTCAGCACGCAGTCAAGGTCCCTGTGGTTTGTCCGAGGTGGCTCACCTTTGCTCGCAACATCTCGTACGAACACGTCTGGGCTGACTCGAAAAAGATCCTTCTCTTAGATCGATCGAACGAGCATTTAACTACAAGTGGGACGTCCCCTCGTGATGAGGAGAGCGAGCCGTAGTCGGAATACGTGCGCGGCATATGGATGTCGACTGTGCTCGAGTCTGATCGCAGTATGATTTCGAAATGCTCACTCAAGCGCCCACCCTGAGAAACGCCCCCGCAGCTGGTATAACAAACTAGTCTATCACAACACAATACATCGCTCAGAAATGGAATAGTCCTCGTTTCTTCTTCTCCTTGTCTTTCTTCAGCTTCTCTCCCGACCCGGACAGTGACGAGGACGACGATTGGTGGGTTGGCCCACGTGGAGGTGCCAGCCTCTGCTGCTGTTGGGCCGGCGCTGCGTGCGCAGGCGCAGGCGAGGGCGCCGGCTTTGGTGGCGGAGGTGCCTCCTGAATCCAGTACCGCTGGTCATAGTACTCCTGGTACGGCTTCTCCCTTTCGCTAGGCTTAGGCAACCCATCGGGGATCGCAGAGCTCCCAACCCCATCCATCGCAATCGCACGCAAGTCTCCAACAAATCGTGATGGCGTCAGCTGATGCGTTGAACCTGCATCATCACATGAGCTTCATTCCTGGGGTGCTTGCTTTTCTCACTTACCGATGTAAATATCCTTGTTCAAGGTGTTGCTAGCCGTATACACTGTCCTCATCTCCGAATACGTCATTCCTCCTGCTATAAATACGAACACTCGTTGCTTCAGCGCCTCCCCTCCTCCCGCCCGCGGCGCTTTGTGCCAGCTCGGCTAAAACCATCAACATAAACACCTGATTCAACTATCATGGTTGATTTGCAACATACCTTTTGGCTTCGCAAAGAGGTAGGCGCTGAAGCTGGAGATGACGGCTGTGGAGACGATCGGAAACTGCCTAGAGAGCTTCCCAGAGGAGGGGCTGCAGGAGGTGCATCCTTGACATAGGGGAATACGCTTGGGTCCAGTTTACCCGAAAAGTGGTCCTGAGGTGCGAAGGCGCGTTAAGAGATCCGAACAGTGATGGGTTAGCTCAAAGTCGAGCGTAAAATTAAAATTAAAATTAACTCGCCTCAAGCACAGTCTGTAACACAGGTTGATACCGAGATTGATCGTAGTCGTATTGCGCCGCAGCCTTCTGCTTTAGCTTTCGCTTGATATCTCGATCTGCCGGCGTCTACCGAACCAAACCAAGCCCAAGCGGGATTAAGCACACAAGCCCCAGTAAGATTCAACGTGCAAAAAAGCGAAGAGAGTGACACGAACCCGCATGACTCGTGATCCGAGATACGTTAACCCGTTCACAGCATCTTGGTCCATCGTTGATAGTTTGGCATGTTGGAAGAGCCTTCGTCGATCTTCGTCTGACACACCATCTCGGTACATGATGTAGAGCGCAATTAGCCGGGCTTTATCTGTTGACCTGTTGAAGAAAATGGTATGGCTTAGTTCGCATACGGCTCCGAGGGAGACACTTACGTTAAATTCTTGTTCTCCAGTAAGAGCACAAGATCCTCAATCACGCTCTTCGGAACCTTGCCCTCGGCGGTCTGGCCCATCGCACAGTTCTATTCGACACGTGTTAACGCAGCTTAATCACACCGAACAAGCTCACTCGCCTGCTCGACATCTGCGACTCCAGACAAGTTGTTCTGGTCAAACATACTATTACACTCCCCCGCCATATTCAAGTGCAACGAGAACTGCGAATACACTCGTTAGTTATTCAGCAACCCTGATGATCCAGGTACAAATTACAACTAACCTTTTCCCACGTCTCCTGATACTGTGGTAACCCAGCTAACATATCTTTTACACCATTCAAGGATTGGTCACTGTCTCCCTCTCATTAACTAGTGTCACACAACTAGGTGGGTAGGAAAGTTGACTCACCCTCCACGGAACACGGCGTTATCTTCCAGGAACTTGTTAAAGTCCTCTTTGAGTTTCTCATTAGCGGCGAGCAAATGCATATGCCGGGTCGCCGTCCAAATCTGGTCCGTCTCGCCCAATACAGCAGTCTTCTCCTCCCGGATTCCGCGCGAGTTCTCGAATTTGTATCTATTCATAAAGGATGAAAAAAAGAAAAAAAAAGAAAAATTCAGGTTGACAACTCACCTGTATCGTGTACCACCTTCAATGGGCAACAGGTCGGTCGCCATAGCTTGATACGTAAACTCATGCATAAGAGGCGCTACAGGATCCATTGCACGGTCCGTAATGAACAACACCCCCCTTGGCCGGTTGGTCTCCCCAGGAATCACTTTCTGTCAACCCCCCAAAACACGCACAGCCAACTGACTTAGTCACACGAGCTAAAACCAAAGAACCAGCACTCACAGGGAAATCATGGTTCGCTTTGCGGTATTCATCGAGCTCTTGCTGGACGAGGTAGGCAAGTCGTTTAGAGATGTGTTCATCGTTTTCAGATGTACCGGATGAGGAACGCATGTTAGTTGCCATAGCCGAGCGCCAGCGGCTGGATCCTTCCGCTTGGGTGGGCACGGGCGCCGCTTCGGGTGGGTTTGCAAGAGGGCCGAGGGGCGGATGGTGAGAGGGGAGGTAGTAACGGATAAGTGGGTTCTCGTTGTTGAGTATGCACACGTTCAAGATCTAAGCATAGGTGTGTCAGTCGCGTCCAGTTGCCAGGGGTGTACGCAGACAAAAGGCAAATGAAACAAAAGTGGAGCTTACGGATTTAGCCATAAAGCGTATATCATTGTCGAGCCGATCGCGAACGCCTTTGACCGCGACTTGCATCGGCGACATTTGCGCAACCTCGGCTTTGCGTGGAGTAAAGGTGGTCGCGGGAACCTCCTTGTGTGGCGCGTACATACTAAAGAAAATGGAAGGAGAACGGATAGAGAAGACGCGTTGCTCCAGAGCGGCAAAGTTGACATAGAGGTCCTGAAGCGCTCGAAGATGGGGCTCAGCAGGCGAGTTGACAAGGAGATTTAGAAGAGGTTCTGGGAGGCCGTCAATAAAAAAGAGGTGCGCGGCGGCATATCGTTTGCGTGGGCCGGCAAAGTCCGCTATAATGCGCTCGACATTCTGAGAGGTGGGCATGAGCAAGTACATAGCCTCGAGCGATTGTTCTCCGCGGTGGGTATTGATCCCCTCGATAACTGAACAATGCATAAGCAGGCGACAAAACCGATGAAAAGGACCATACGTGTAATGTTTTCCTGCAGAACATCATTATCCTTGAGAACAGCGCCAAGGAGACGCTTGGAGTGGTCGTCGACAACCATGACCTTCCAGCGGCCAGGGGGATTTACGGAGCGGATCGCGTCGAGGAAGCCTGCTCATCGTCAGAAAGGGTCTCTTCACCGTTTATGGGACTCACATTTGCGGACTTGTTCAATGAGAGACTGCATCTTGTCGATACGTAGCAGTTGTAGTAGCACTCCTTTGCGACCTCATTCAGGGTCCCATCTAGGAGCCGCTATTTCATAAGCATTAGCTGGGTCAGCAGTAATTGGTCATCTCGGCGCTTCCTCCCTACTAGCCACCTCCATGGCCCGTCGCAAGCGATTTCTCGACGACGGATCGAGCAACGACTCAGAAGAAGATGAGGATGACTTTGAAGACAATCCCGAGGACACATATCAGCGAGGAAAGCGCCGTCGAAGAGGGAAGGGAAAGGATGATGCTACCTACGGTATCTTTGCGGACGACAGTGAGGAAGAGGACCCTCGTGCTGGTCGAAGGGCCGACCTTGCAAAGTGAGTGCATTGATTACGCAGCATGGGTGAACACTGATAGCATTTAGGGCCCCGGCCTTTGTCTCGGGAGACACGACTCGCATGGACACGGAAGTCGTGACTGACATTCCAGACGCGGCGGTCAACGCGGATTCTTCCGACGAGGATGAAGAGGGCGAAGACGAAGATGCAGTTGGGTCGTACTCTGGGTCAGACTCTTCAGACCCGGTTCGCCCTGCCTCTCCCCGTCCCCGAGAACCATCAGAGGAACCCGCCCCCAAATCTGTCGGCCTGGGAGGGCGCAGCCAAGACGCGTTCCGAGCCATGTTTGCTTCAAGTGGAGAGACTCCCAGTACAGTAGGCATAGGCGCTCGTGGAGGCATAGGCGCTCGTGGAGGCATTGGTGCACGAGGTGGAATAGGAGCACGAGGTGGAATCGGCTCCTCTGCTCCTGCTGAACCCACTCCCGACCCCGAACCTGAATCCGGACAAACCCCAGAGCCGTCCCGTCCCCAACGCTCCTTCCTACGTACCGATGCTCCCAAATTTGCGCCAAAAGTCGAGCTTAGTGCTCAAGAGCGCCAGCACTTTGCCAAAATCTCGGGTGGTTTTGGTGCTCGTATGTTGGCAAACATGGGATGGGAGGCTGGAACGGGGCTAGGTGCAACAAGGGAAGGTATCGTTGCGCCTATCGAAAGTAAACTACGCCCACAAAAGGCAGGTATTGCCTTCCGTGGGTTCTCAGAGCGGACAGAGCAGAGTAGGAAGGAGCAAAAGAGAAAAGATAAGCGGTAAGTCTTATATTCATATGTATTTTATTCATATTTAACATGGCTTTTGTCACAGGGAAGGCAAAGTGGTATCCTCAGACTCGGATGAGCCTTCTGGTAAGAAAAAGAAAAAGAAACCTAAAGCTCCAGGAGCAATGCCTGGCGAAGAAGCAGAACGACCCGCCTGGAAACGCCCTAAAAAGAGCAAAGTTCGCGTCGAGCACAAAACCTATGAGGAGATTGTACAGGATGCGGGACTCGACACTGCCACGGCTGGTATAGGCCAGATCATTGACGCTACAGGTGCTGTTGTACGTCCCCCCCCCCCCACCCTTGTAGCATATGCACCTCACTGATAGCTCCTCTAAGCCTCGTGAAGTTGGCTCTATTGCAGATATATCTGGCTGGGCACCCTCGAGCGAAGCTACCCGCCTGGTTGAGATTAGACACAACATTCGTATGATCGTAGACCTGGCCAAAGGTGATCTCGATGGACTTGCGCGAGAGGCCCGAGCTCTTAATGAACGAAAGCGATGGGTTGAGAACGAGGAAAAACGACTGCGACAAAAGGTTTCAGACGAAGCAGATTGTAAGCTCCGTTCGCACATCCGAAAGCTTTACTCACGCCTGCCCTTTCTTTTGAAGTGATTGCAAGGCTGCAGCGCGTACATCTTGTTGTGGACGAGATTTCAGCCAAGGCGAAAGCGATAGCACGCGATTCAGAGCCAGCTGCTAAGCTGAACGAGTTCACGCCGTATTTCGATCAGCTCCTCATGGAGTATTCCGGAGAGTACGAGAAGTATAGGCTAGATGAGATTGTAGTGGCTTCAGTAGCACCCACAGTAAGTTTTCATCCTCTTTCTCTAGATCTCAGAGCTAACTTAAAGTTTAGTTACGACGTGCGATGGCTGAATGGGATCCACTGCAAGAGCCTATAGCGTTTACGGATATCTTTAGGAGATGGAAGAAAGCGTTTAGGTTAAGACCAACTATCGAATCCAACGCGCTCATCACGCAGGATTTGAGAGCCGCTCCTACTAATGCTACCATTGAAACGTGAGTTCAAGTCGCGCAATTATATTCAGCATCTAACCAGGCATTTCAGACAAATGACACCATACGAGAGCTTACTGTGGTCAATCTGGCTGCCTCGAGTTCGTTCCAGCATCAAGTAGGCCCCACCACCCTATCCTAAAACTCTACTAATAAACCCTCTGCATAGCAACGATTGGTCTCCTTCCAAGCCCGATAGTGCACTTTCCCTCTTCGACGCCTGGCGCGACCTCCTCCCAGCATTTATCTATGATAACGTTCTCGACCAGCTTATCATACCCAAGATCCAAAAAGCTGTGGCCGAATGGAACCCCAAGCGTTCAGGTCAGCCGTCATTGCAGACGATCGTATTCCCGTGGTTGCCACACGTAGGACTAAGGATGGAAGACCTTGTGGGTGACGCCAAGCGGAAGGTGCGCGGCATTTTGAGGGGGTGGAAGGTTGGAGACGGGATGCCAGAAGACCTTATCCCTTGGAAAGACGTGAGTTATTTCATTTCTTCTCGGCTTTGACTTTTACTGATACCCGCGCCTAGGTCTTCGGGACCAAAGATTGGGATACGCTTCTCCTCAAGTATGTTGTGCCGAAACTCAGTGCGACGTTGCGCGATACGTTCGCTGTCGACCCGCGGGCTCAGGATATGGCCCCCCTCAATGCTGTCCTTGAGTGGGCTAAGCCAGGGGCGCTTCGTCCGTCGGTGCTAGCCCGTGTACTGGAGGCTGAGTTCTTCCAGAAGTGGTTGAATGTACTACATGTGTGGCTTGTCGCGCCTAGGCCGAACTTGGATGAAATCGCCAAGTGGTGAGTGCTCGGGAGGAGAAAGGGTGGTTAACATGACTGCTAATTATCCGCTCGAACTACAGGTACGATTTCTGGAAGGATGTGTTCCCGAAGAACATTATTGAGCAGGCGGCAGTCGCGAGCGGATTTCAACGCGGGCTACAACTCATGCACTCAGCAATGGCGCTCGGAGCCAACGCTCCCTCCCGTCTCGCACGTCCAGACTTATCCAAAGACCCACTCACAAGCGTCGGCGGGGCAATCTCCAATGCCAAACCACGGACAAAGGCCGACACGGCCCCCCGTGCAGTGGACGTCTCATTCCGAACGATCGTGGACGAATTTGCAGCGGCGCACAACTTGCTGCTCATGCCAACCCAGCGAACGCACGAGCGCTCGCGGATGCCGTTGTACCGAGTATCAGGGAATGCCACTGGCAAGGGTGGGGTGCTGGTTTATTTACTGGACGACGTGGTTTGGGCCGGCGAGGGAGACGAGTGGAAGCCGGTTTCCCTGGAAGAGATGGTATTGCGCGCAGCGAAGAAACAATAACGTGGATTTTACTGTATCTTTGGCCTGTAGGTAATGGATGGCGATGATTTTACAGAGCGCGAAAATACCGATGTCCGCAGAGAACACAGTATGTACCTGGGTGTGCGAGGTGTCCTGGGTTCTCGTCAAGTGACTTACGACCACAACCCGTACACGATAAAGAGCCTACGCCAGCCATTATCTGTAGACTCGTGGCGCACCGTTCTATCCAGAGCAAATGAGTTAGCGTTAAGGTTTAACTTGAAACCATACCACGCACCCCAGACATGTCCTAGCCGACACCGACCATGCTCCAAGTACTGGAACAAAATGACTTCATCACAGGCCGGACATCTCTCGCCCATATCTGCGGTCTCAACTAGCTCTAGCTCCGCGCGTGTGGCCAACGAGTCCCGCTCGTGGAGCTGCGTTGTGCCGAATTCATGTTCGTGGGCTTGACGCCTCATCCGAGTAAACCAGTCCGCAACAATTCCGGGGGTAACGCAATACTGGGCCGCGTGCATGAATCTCTGAGCGCTAACGCGATCTGTGGCGTTGTGAGTTAGCATAAATATGGACACATAAACGTGCGTGGCATGCGTATACGCGTACCTAACAAGCTAGCGTCATTAGCTGCGAATATTCGGTTGACCGTGGATTGGATATGCAAGGCAACTGCGGTTTCCAACAGAGCCGTGTGTAACGATTGGAATCTTTGAACCAGGTCGGTGGGCATGCATGCTCGCCTCTACATGAAATGTACGTGTTAGGTAGGTAGAGCAGTTGTAGATCTGTAGCTCACTATCAGGAATGACACGAGGCCTAACTTCAGACGAGTTAGGTGAGCGAACGACACGTCAGAGACCTTTTTCTGTGGGAGCGCTGCGATGATTTCAGCAGGTCGACCCATGCTCGGTGGGTTCCAGTCAGGAGCCAGCATAGGGAGTAAACGAGGAGCTGCAGAGATAAACACCGCCGGGTCGAGCAATTCAAACATGGCATCGCGGTACAACACGGTAGGCGAGTAATACGAAACTTTCACGCATTAAGAATTAGCATTCATATATAATTCAAGTGAGCGAAAACGTACTCGCGTTGTGGTCCGTCAACAATGCAGCCCGCACACTGCCCACAATGCGTGTAGTTGTGTCTTGGTCTGGTTCCCAGAGCCTTGCTAAACATATTCGAGTTTTATACGTCGCCTGAATGCGGAAGGATAAATCGTATGGTTGAAGAAGTCTATGCAAAAATGCTCAGAGATGTTACCGCTATCCATGCAATACTAGAACATACTCTTGTGCCCAGATGGCATAGTTGCTTGTACCAATGTGCTGAAACCCATGAATTCTAGTGTACTCTGCTAACTCGAGCGGACGCTCCTCGGCCACCTCATTTAGACGTCTCATTTGCTTGCTAAGGCGTATCGTAGAGGGTTGATCTGGGCTATCGCTTTCCTGTTGAAGGTGCGCCGCCCCGGAGACTTCGGCGATCACGCTCAGCGAGCCCTCAGCAAGAGAAACAATCAAGCAATCGCCCGAACGGACATAGTAGAGACCTGCATAACACAACCAAATCTCAGCAACAAGTGAATTAAGAACCGCCAGTATTTACCTGTGCATGTCGCAAGGAAGGTTGAAGCTAGGGATGTACGAGGAGGGGATAGCATTATGGTTCGCACCACATCATCCTCTACCATTTGGTCCTCAGACAATACCGTTAGCTTGTGCAAACACACAAACCCTGGTTTTGCATAGGCGAGTAGGGGCTACATATTTTGCAGTTTTAAGTGTACTCCAAGCACAAGCGTGGGATATTATATACCTGGTGCTCCGGGCCAATCTCTACAAATGTCATAGCAGCAACCGGCCTTGAATCTGCGCTCATTATCAAGGAGCAATCCAAAATTGAGTATGGATCCTCTGAGCTTGGATCATATTTGACAGTCAAAATCCAGACCGAGCCGTCTGATAAGCTGCACGCGAGATACGTCTGGGCTGTATTCAGGTTAGGGAAGGGCCTGCCTTGTGTGCTCTAGACATACCGGTCTGAGTGGCACCTTCTGTACTATTTACCTTCCAACTACACCAAGTCAACTTGATAACCCAAGCACTTGCAACGTTATGTGTTAGACAAGGCTGCACGGTGTTTTTTGACGAGTCCCAGCTAGATCTGATATCAGTATTTTAATGCCTAATTCAACTAACTGAGCCCACCTAAAGAAATTCACATCTCCAGATCGACTCCCCATCGCAAGAAGTGAGTTAGTCGTAGAAGTTGGTAGTACCAAAGAATGTCCCCAAACAGGGGGCGACCATGCGATAGCTGGAAGCACATGAAACCTCTCATAGGACAAGAAGCACGCATATACGCACAACATGTTTGACACCGGAGGATGTTTTCGGTTGATATTGATGATTCATCAAACAACGACATCTGATCCTCAGTAACGTCCTGCAACTGTCTCTGGCGTTTAGTGCATAGCTTTTGGACTGGATGGTTAACATACTCTAACCCACTCTCCAGTCTGAGGGTTTTTCACAGGCGTCCAAATAGAAACCTGAAGGTTGTTCGTCAAAGTTACGAGAAGACATCTCGATTTAGAAGTATTTGTCAATTAAATTAACCAAATTAATGACACACTCACCCTCCCAGCTTGTTGAGCCCACTAGGCGACCACGCAATTGCTTGCCAGACGACCTCGAGGGATCCTAAACTAATGGCACGCCAATCTCGAGTGCATATTTGGAATATTTGTTACGCTACTTTGGCCATATAACTTACGAGTACTACTCTCGCACCAGAGGCGCGTCTTTCCCAGGTCTTGAATACTTGTCTGTGTCCAGGTCAAAGAATCTGCTTCTTCATTAGAAGTCCCGGACCCCACTGCACGTAATTCTGGGGCCTTGCAACGCGTGAGCAGGTTCTAGAATTGCGAGGACTAATAAACAACATACTATAAGGTATATAGCTCCACGCATGGCAATAGCGATTTGTCCATCAGAAGACAACTGCAAAGTGTCGGTCGATGAGTTGAGCGGCGAGCCATCGAGTAGTAAGGATGATAGTATGGTCATGGTAGGAATATCCTTGCAGCTGGGATAAGCGCTGCTCGAGACCAACGCCGGCGCTTGTTCTTAACCGCCACCCCATCCTCACCATGTCGGTACGAGATATAAATCCCATCATTTCAATCTACTAATGTTCCAGGTACTAGGACCTATCATACTGCTATGCACATATGTCCTCCTTTACTCTGAATGGCCTAGACGACTTAGAGCGGGACTGGCTTGAAGGGTCACTTAAACCTGACAGTGAGTATTGTCTCTTTTTCAAGTTCTATGTCTCACAGGCAAAGAAAGCCATTGACGTTCCCACCCACCAGATACCTCCAGATCCCAATGATAGCGACAGTAAGCCCACTCCACCCCCTAACTCGAGCAAGGACAAGCATTAACAACCCGTCTCCAGCTCTGCCTTCCCAAGTGCACCCTTCATATCCATATGGTAACCCGACCAAACCCTCCCATCCCGTTGCAGTCGAACCACTAGGGCGAGGATCCTCCCGAACGTATTATGACGATATGCGGTTCGAAAAACTAAGGAGGCTAGATAGGCTTCGTTGGACGAATCTCGCGCTGGACTTGTTGTTACCGGTGGACCACGAGAAGGAGGAGGCTATGAAAGCTGCTGCTGCTCGTAGAGCAGCTAGTGGAGCTACTGCAAATAACCAGTCGGGCAATGGTGGGGGTGAGGCTGAACCTGAAGCGGCAGAGGAAGAGGGCGAGGATGGGGAGGAGGAGGGCGAAGAAGAAGACGAAGAAGTGGAAGGCTCCGGTGAAGACGAAGAATTCGTGAACGAGTAACTCGTTGCTGTGTTGTAGTTTTCCATCATTGTATAATTCACCCGCTACTTGTTTACGTTTGTCCTCCCTCTTCAGATAAGATAGAGTGCGACCCTTGATCATTATCTGATAACTCAGCGCAGCTTCCAGAATCACACCACGACCTGTAGTGGCTCTCAACCTCACACCAGGCACACGAGAACACCTTCAACACAATGGCATCCACAGTAGAAACCAATAACCTCGCCCCAGCTCCTACCGTAGAGCCTCAATCTACCAACCCGCTCACCACTAAGTTCACCGAGGCCGAGCGGAAGGCGGTCGACGAACTGAGGGCAAGTTACTCGCGGCGGACAGCCAAATGCTAAGGCTGACAAGTTAACGTGCCCCCCTTTGACAGACACGTCTCCCACTGCTGCTTGGCGAAGCGTACCCTGACAAGTCTGATGCTGCGAGTGCGCCATTTGAGATATGGGGTCTCACACTCTCGCCGGAACGTGTGGACGACGCCCGTCTTGACGTTGTCCTTGTCAAATTCTTGCGAGCAAGGTGTGTATCCCTCTATATTCGGCATTTGTGTCTTATTTACCTACCCGTTCAAGGGCGTTGGATGTCGACGAGGCTGGCAAAATGTTTATTTCAACTCTCAAGTGGAGGGCTGAATTCCGGGCGACCGATACGGTAAACGAACAGTTTGATCAAAGCATCTTCGGGAAGCTTGGTTATGTCCATGGAAAAGATAAGGAGGGTAGACCTATCACGTAGGTGACCATTTATTGCATTCATATCTTATCTGAACTCGACTATCCAGGTACAACGTGTATGGCGGTGATCAGGACCTGAAACAAGTGTTCGGCGACACTGAGCGGTTCTTGAGGTATGCATTCACCCTGCCCTACTCTGTATTTATCTAACGCTGGGGCTCGCAGATGGCGGGTAGGCCTCATGGAGCGTGGTCTTCGGGAAATCGACTTTGTGAACGTGGATGCGATGGTTCAGGTTCATGGTAAGTAAACCGGCGATACAATTCACCCGGTACTAAATTTCTATAGATTATGCTGGCGTGTCGATGACATCCCGGGATGCCAATTCGAAAAAGGCCGCGGCAGATGCGACCAAGTTATTCCAGGATTATTACCCAGAGCTTCTCTCGTAAGTTGTAGTTCAGCATTCCCCTTGGTTGCCTTAATTCAACAATTCTCCAGTGCCAAGTTCTTTGTCAATGTTCCGTAAGTTCCGATTCTTCCCCGTACAGCTTGGTTACTGATGTGATGCTTGTAGATCGTTGTTCACTTGGATTTTCTGGCTATTCAAGCCTCTCGTCTCTGCTCAAACCTTGAGTAAGATGAAGGTCGTTGGTACCGGTCCTGAGACCATTGGAAAGGAGATGCTACCGCACGTAGCTGCGAACCAACTTCCGAGCCAGTATGGCGGAGAATCAGCTCTTGGAGGAAAGATTTGAACTGGAGCTAGAATACAGGTGGTTTCACCGAATTTAGGGCTAAAATCGTCTGCTCTGTAAATACTTATATGTCTGAATGATACCATATCCCAGCGCAATCGGTGTTGTAATGCAAGATAACATAATCTTGAATCGGGACCGAGAGTGTATCGTAAGCGGGGACATCCCGAACCAAACTTGGCTAATCAAAGTTCTCGCGCGGCTGCGCTTGCACATCACCTCACTCGCCCGCAAGCAGCTCCATCGTTCCTTTTCTCCCACCTCGTGATACCCTTTTCTCCCACCAGTATGTCCAGCTTCGAAAAAGTTGTAAAACTAGCGTGTAAACCAAAATCAGCTGCGCCAAAGGCGAAGGTATGTTGTTCGTCCGTACCCCGCGTTTGCGCCTCCTGGCTGAGCGCCATTCTCGATTAAAACCACCCCTTGAAACAGTACATCGAGCCACTGGTTGCTGCGACGTACGCCGACGATGGGTCCATACACGATATTTGCAAGGCCCTTGCGCCCCGCTTCAAAGAGCCCAATGCTGTCGTACGTAACTTTGGCCTGAACAAACAGTATCCGCCAGCTAACATGTTGTATCCCCATAGATTGTGTTCAAGGCGCTCATCGTGTTGCACAGTATGATTCGCCAGGGCCAAACCGACAATGTGCTCAAGTATCTCGCTTCGTCCGATGTGCTCCGGCTACGGAATGTGACGAATGGGCAGTGGGATGGTTAGTGAACGTACTGCCGACACGCTGTGTTGTCGCTCATGAGTATCTTTCCTAGGCTACATGGCACCGCAGAATCTTGCAAACTACGCGATGTATCTGGATTGTCGGGTGCGGACATACAAGGACCTCAAGCATGACGCCATTCGTGTTCAGAGCGAGTCCAACCGTGACCGAGTGTCAAGTGCAGACGACGAGGCTCCAGGGTCGGGACGGGGCGTTCAGAGAAGTAAGACCGTAATGGGCCGGAAGCTGAGGGTTATGACCGTCGATAAGGGTTTGTTGCGAGAGACGAAGCTGATTCAAAAGCTAACTGATGCGTTATTGGAGTGCAAGGTTTGTGGGCTTCTTATATTACGACGGGATGCTAACTGTAGTCTCTAGCTCTATGACGATAACTTGGATGATGAGCTCAACGTCACAGCCTTGCGAATGATGGTAAAGGACCTTCTCGTGTTATTCCAAGCCACCAATGAAGGTGTTATCAATGTGCTAGGTACGTATCCTCCATTTATTCGGTATGCGTCGTTTTAATTCCTTATATCCAGAGCACTATTTCGAGATGTCGCAAGTCGACGCACAGAACGCTCTAAAGATTTACCAGCACTTTTGCAAGCAAACCGAGCGCGTTGTGAACTATCTCGGTGTCGCAAAGAAGTTGGAGAACGTACTGACTGTACAAATACCCAATCTCCGGCATGTAAGCATTAGTTCTACTTGCCGTAGTGGGGTGTTGTTGATTATCTCCACAGGCTCCCGTATCCCTAGCTAAAACGCTCGAAGAATACATCAAGGATCCGAACTTTGAAGATAACCGATTGGAGTACAGGAATAGCAGGCTTATCGCAGACGGAGTTTCTCAGAGCAAGACGAATGGGAAGTCCTCTGAAAGTGAGGCGAGAGGTAGGTCGACATTCCCTACCGCTAGTCTCCGTTACTTATTTCTCGCCTAGCTGCTGCCTCGAAAGAGACGCCTTCAGATAGCACTGCGGGTGCAAGTACGTCTAAAGCGGAGTCTGCCACTGCTAAATCTGAAATAATGGACTTTTTCGCGTCCATCGAGCAGGAGCAGCCGAGCATGTTCGATCCCCGGTCTCAAAGGTAAGCTTTCGTAGTACATGTAAAGGCTTAAACTGATTATTTATATCGCTTAAGCCCAACCAACAACTACTTCCAACAACAATCCCAGTTTAACCCCTTCGTTCAACGGCAGTCGATGATGACCCCCCAAATGACTGGCATGCCCAACATGAATGGACAGCAGCCGTTCATCCAACCACAAATGACTGGTTTCCCAACGAACCCGAACAATCCTTTCCCCCAGCAGCAACAACCTTTCCTCGTACCACAGCAGACGGCAATGCCATTCCAACCAACTCAGCAGCCCTTCCAACCGTCAGCTCAGCCTTTGCAGCCCCAAGCGACTGCTATGCCGTTCTTACAGCCCCAGGCTACTGCTACTCCTTTCTTACAACCTCAGGTCACAGCTGCTCCGTTTTTGCAGCCTCAGGATAC
>MU132149.1:530770-559582 GCA_015039395.1 Ceratobasidium sp. AG-I | reverse complement strand
CAGCAGCAGCCAACCTTTTCCCTTATCTAACCTTTCCTTGTCTTAAAAAGTTGGGACTCCTTTTTTGTTCGTCTTTTCTACACACGTATAATACATCTTTAGTGTTTGTTAAAACGGACAGTGGGTTTGGTTTAGGACGGGTTTTGGGTTTTAGAATAAACGATGTGCAGGTTTAACATCAGATAGAGTGGGGTGGATAGCGGTGTCTAGTCTAATTGAGGTTAAAGAATCGGCGGAACCAGCTGCGAGCCTCCCCCCGTGCGGACTTTTCGACGCCAGTCAAGAGTCGGTCGTAGTGCTGCACAGATGATCTCGGTCGCAACATCTTATCTGAAAGCGGGTACTAAAATGACCCAAGTAAGTATGCGCATTCAAGCCCAAGACCCCCACCGATCCTCACCTGCTTTCGAGCGACATCATCGCATATCGCCTGGGCAGCAGAGACCGTCCTCGGCGTCAACGCAGGCGAGTTCGCCAATGCCTCCAACACACTCTGGATCTGTGTGGCCGAGCGAAGCGGATCCTGAGGCCACCGCTTGATGATTTTGGACATGGACTGGCTCAAGGACATCGTGGTAAGGTGAGAGACAGGGATCGGAGTGCGGCTGTGCCATACCGATAAGATTAGGCAGGAGGGGACACACGTGATGTTTCCCCTCTCGACGCGTCGCGGTTCCGATTCCGAGACTTGCTTATCCTCTTTATTGTTGTCCCCCTCATCATTCCGACATGTCTATCGAAGAGTCAGGCTCCCTCCTATCACTCGATTAATTACACTAAACCTTGATTGTAGAGCTACGACCAAGATAGAAACTGCGCCTCCCGCCGAGGAGCCAACCATCGAATCCGAGGTCGAGGTCGCCAAACGCGCGTTTGCGCTGCGAAACTTTGAGGAAGCTGTGGACCATTATGCTACGGCTCTAGAACTCGCGTGAGTAACTTTCCCTCTCCAATTGATGCACAACGTAGACTGGTATGAGCACACGAGCTGAGACTTTTGGTTTAGTCGTGTGAAGAACGGCGAGGAGACGCCCGAATTTGCAGAGTTGCTGCTCGTATATGGACGGGCGCTGCTTGAGAACGCTATTGCTCAGAGCTCTGTGCTTGGACCGAAGGAGAAGGAGGGTGAGGCGCCAGCTGAGGCTGCAAAGGACGGAGCGAGCGGGGCTGGTGAGTCCTCCATCTCCTGACACGTCACATTTCCCATTTGATTAATGTGGTTGTTGTAGCTGGGTCCAGTAGCTCGAAACCAAACGACGGACGTATCCACTTTGGTGCAGACGGAGAGAGCGACCATGAAGGAGACACTACGGTTGACCTCTTAGGAGATACAACGACAGAAGCCAAAGACGACGAAGAGGAGGAAGAGGGCGAAGAGGCGGACGAGAACGAGCCAGAGGACGACTTTAACGCTGCTTGGGATGTACTCGACCTCGCACGCGCATATTACGACAAACAAGAAGGAGACGACATGAAGTTGAAACTCGCAGAGACGTACATGAGCTTGGCCGACGTCTCTTTAGAAACTGGTGCGTATTTTGCCCTGTGCCCGATGCTCTAGCACTGATTAAATAACGTTATTTAGAAAAATTCGACCAGGCGATTTCAGACTATACCGCTGGCCTGGCAATCAAAACCCAACTGCTCCCTTTCCATTCTCGAGGAGTCTGCGAGGCGCACTACAGGCTTAGTTTAGTTCTCGACCTAACGCCTGGGAAGCTCAGCGAGGGAGTACGGCATATTGAGCAAGCAATAGCGAGTCTTCAAGCGCGAATTTCAGTCATCAAAGAGCGACTCGAAACACCAGTCGACGTCAAGGGCAAAGGCAAGGGCGTGTTGACTCGAGATACGCTCGACACGATGGACGAGGACGCCCTGAAAGCCGAGCTGAAGGATGTCGAGGAGCTCTTGAAAGACTTGACGCTGAAGGTCCGTCTTATCCCCAAACCCGCAACTCGCTCTTATCTTCCCTCTCACAGCACGAAGACATGAAAGCGTCGCCTGAAACCCAAGCCCCCGAAACGTCGGGGACAGAGAAAGCCATAGACAACATGCTACAGTTCCAGTTCAAGCCGACGCTACCTCCGCCCGAGTTACCGCCGCAAATGGACGGGCCTGTGAACGACCTCTCGAAACTTGTCAAGAAAAAGAAGAAGCCGGCCGCTCAGCCTGAAGCAGAGGGTGCGGCGAACGGCGCTGCCTCAAAGGGCAAGCGGAAGGTAGAGGACGAGGGGGCGGAGGATGGGCCAAGTCCGAAGGAGAAAAAGGCCAAGTTGGCGGCCGAGTAGATGGACAATTGTATGCTCTGTTCTTGTGCTGGATATACACGCGCTCTATGTAATATCATTATCTACCATTTGGATATGACTTGTGGCCCAAAAGGAATCGCACAAGACAAATCATTTCATTTATGCTCATTCTCTTCAGGCAGTTTAGGGTTAGGCCTTAGCATGCTTAAAAAGAGAGAGAGCCCGGCCAGCCCGAGGGCCAGCACAGGTCAGGAAAAGATTGAGACAGTGCCTGGCCCATAAGACCAGACAAGATGCAGATGCCAACTAATAAGTCCGAGGTGGACGCCGTGCTATGGCCAGCCCCCACACCTCATGCCCACAAGTACGTGAAGGCAGACATGCCGTCAAGGTAAGTATGAGAAAAGTAGGAGGTGCAGGGCGGCCCTCATTATATAGGCTGGGCCGGTGGTCCGTGCGCGGAAGCATTGGTCTGTTTGTGGGCCATCGCCCCCGCGCATACATGGTCCATGCTGGTCCAATGATTGCTCCTGAGCGGAAGTATTTTAGTGGTCGTATTGACTCCGACCAACAGAGCGTTTGAACGCAGCAAATTTATCGCTTTATTACAATTCTTTCACCTGCGGACTAAAACCGAGGAGTTAGATGGAATGAAGGCCAAGAAATTAGAGAATATCAATGTTGTCGCTATGCCCGGGCGTTCTAGCGCTAACTAATAGGTCACTCTGACCCAATCACTTTCAACCCTTTGCTGCGTTGGGCTCAAGTCTCCGATTCAAACTCTCCCGACCCTACGCTTGTTTCAGACTTGAATCAAACCTTTACATATCAGATTAAACACAATATATACAGATACAGAACAACAATCGAGTCCACATTGCTCATCACCCCTGAGACGGCTGCTCCGACTCTTCCCCTGCAGGAGCCGCCGCAGCAGGAGCAGACGAAGCCTCCGGCTGGTCGCTAAACACATCCAGCAACCGCGCCTTTGGCCCCGCCCGCCTTATAACATACTCCCGTAAGTCTTCCTTGAGCGCCGGCTGCTTGGATATCAGCTCCTTCAGCTGCTCGCGCGGAAGTTGGAGCAGCGCGCCAAAGCTCGCGGGTGCGATCACTTTGGCGCACCGGATGAATCCCTCCCAGAGCGGCGGGTTGGTCCAGATCTTTTTCGTGATGAGACGCGAGAGGAGCGTGGTGGAGACGAAGCCAACCAGGTTCTTGTACGTCGTCACGGCCTGGATAACCTATGGAGCACAACCGGCGGGGATAAGTACGCGCTACCCGGCGGAGAACGACGGCGAGAGAACTGACCGTGCGCAAGAATAGGGTGGGGAGCACTGCCGAATCTAATAATTGCTGCATCACGGCTGCTAAAACATCCGAGCGGAAAACGTCCACAATCTGGAAGCATATACCGATAGCTACGATCCGATCCCCTCAGTACCATCATAAAAAGGCAACCAAGCGGAAGTTGCGCAAACATACCTTCGATTGCGGGTTTGATGCCGATTTCTTTATCTTCATGCAGAAGCACCATCAGGTCCACAGGCGTCAGCTGTTCGCTCTGCTTCATTCGGGGCAGGTTCGAAGACCCTTTGGTGAAGCTGTCGGGCGGCGCGGCTACAATAGCTTGGAACGCCGACTTGACGAGCGCCTTGGGCTCTGGTTTGCCGTTTAGGACCGACACGATGCGCGGCAGGTTCTTCACAATATCAGGCTAGCCGCGACAGCATCAGCATTGGGCGCTAAATACGCTTGTGATCACCCACCTTGTCCATCTCGCCAATAATTGGCATCAAGAAACGAGCATCAAGGTCGCGTTCGGAGATGAGCTCCTTGACGAGCGCAACGAGGTTCGCGTTTGGCCGGCCGTTTTCTGTGAGAATTTTAATGATGCGCAATATGAGAGATTCCGCGCCGGGCTCGAACGACTTGATTAGCGCGAGTAATTTAGCATTTGTAGGTCCGAGCGAACGAATCAGTGGCGCGAGTAGGTCCTGCATGGCTTCTTGCACCGTAGGCTCCATGTGCACGTACGCGGTAAAGATCCTGCAAATCAATCAGATTTAAGATTGCATACAGGCCCAACAACGATGAGACTTACTCGTCTAGGAATGTTGGGACCCGAACGGACAATGCAAACATGAGCTCGACATGCTGAATCACCTCGCTCTTCTTTGCTGGGAGCTCCAGTTTCGGGGGCAGATACCGAGGAATATCCTCTTCGGGCGTCTCCTCCGTCGTCCCATCCTCCAGCTTGTGAACTTCGAGCCGTTTCAACAGCCTTTTCGCAAACGCAGTAATCGCCCCATTCATAGGCTCGACATCTGGGACCCACCGCCGCACTGTATTGATTGCAGCGTTACGAGTGACTTTCTCTGTAAGATATATGAATAATTGGGCGGAGATAATGCAGTCAAGGGGGCGACGAACCAGAGTGAGCAGTCAGGTCGAGCAATATTCGCAGAGCTTCCTTCCTAACCGGCGGCCGTAACTGAATAAATTCTCGGAGCGCCGCGAACCCAACATGCATTCTGAAATCAAGGTCAACGAGAGTATACGACTGCTAGAAGAAATACACATACTGTTGTGGGACCTCGGCTAATTCGCGACATAACGAGAGAGCGTTGGAAGGCACCGAAGGCAACTCCATCAAAAACCGGGCAAATGTTTTGTCTTTAGCCTCTATCCTTGCTTTCAGAGATGAAGCCAGGCGAGTAAGCCATTTGTCGTATTGTGGTTCCTAAATATTCGAGAATGAGTGAAATGTAGTGCTGAATGATGGAGAGAACTCACCCAATCGGGGCTCGACTTGGCCTGGATCTTGTCGTTATGCCACTCTTCATTCATCCACACTATCGCCAGCCGCATCCTACACAGCTCGTCCATTAATAAAATGCCCAAGAATTTGACTGAAACACACCTTCCACTGAAATCATCCAAAACATAATCGAACACCATTTGGCGCATCGCGTCTTCCCGGAATCCCATCTGTTGCACCAGCGCCCGTCCGTCCATTTCTACATCCCTCCTCCCGCCAGCACCGCGGGTAATCATCCTCACCACCAACAACATCCACATCTCCTCAGGCGGTAGGCCCACTCCAACTTCACTCCTCGCTTTGACCCGCCCCACCTCCCTCCCCATCGCCTCTTCTCCAACGTCCCATATCCGAGTCACTGAGGATCGCACTAAACCATTCCGTGCCGAATCTGATAGCTCTTTCGGCGGGGGAAGGGCAAACGTAGTCGGGTCTAAAGGCATCGCCTCTGCCTCTTCCTCGGCGGCAGCATCAGATTGCACGTCGAGGTCAAGGTTGAGCTTGTCTGGCTCGTACTCGAGGTCGTCATCGTCAATGTCCATTTTTAGCGGGTCCAGTGGCTCCTCCTTGACTGGAGGTTCTGGTTCTGGTTGAGCCTGGGACTCGAGCTGAGTCGGAGAGGGACCAGGAGCTTGAGGAGCTGGGGCAGCGAGTAGTGGAGCATCTGTCTGTTGTTGGTACTGGGGGGCGGGGACGGGGGCAGGGGCTGCGGGTGTAGACGTAGATGTAGACACAGACACACTGCTTAGATATGCTCTTCGTGCCTGTAGTAGAGCTGTAAGCCATTCAGCACCAACAAGAAAAAGTAGCGACCCACAATTATCGCAGTTGCAAGCTTCTCATCCGAGAGTGCCTGCAAGTTCGCAATAAGAATATCTACAACAAGCGGTAGAGGCAGCGTCGAAAAGTCGAAATTTGCAAACGCTGGCGCTGACGTCTGAGCCCCTCCCGTTCCCTGCGGCGTCGCTGCAGGCGGGATATTGGGCGGAGTCGGCGGGAGCACTGATTCCAGCTTGGTGCGCTTGACAACTTCGTTGGCCTCAGCCTCGAGCGCTCGTTTTCGGCGCGCCTCTTGTGCCGCCTGTTCCATACGCGCTGTCTGAGCCTGAATTGCGTCTGCTATCTGGCGGGTGTAGGGGGCGCCCTGTGGGCTCCTGGGGACACGGTTAGAGCCTAATGAGCAGCTAGTTCGGGGTGACGTACCTGTAGATGTGATGAAGCAATATCTTGACGGATTTTTCTACGCTACGGATGCTCATAGGCGACTGGGAGCCCATGGTTGACTGAGGGGTCCATGCCAGGACAGCTTGTATGATGAGGTGGGAGAGGGTAGGCCGTTGCTTGAAGAGCGTAGCCAAGGTATTAATGAGAGCGGAAAGCACGTCCATATTCCTGGCACCAAGTTCAGTACCAGACGACCACAGCCTAATCTGGCGACTTACGAGGCACTGTATAGCGTCATAATGCACTTTTTGACAAGCTCTTGTCCCTCAGTTTCAAGCGCCGTAACAGGAATAAACGGGTGGTCCGTCGGACAAAGCGAAAGGTTTGGGTCGGCCTTATTCTGAAGCTAACATATACAGAGTAAAGTATTAATGTATTATTCTCTCGAAACATGTACTGCGAGTAAATCACCCTAGGATCATTGACACCTCGCGTCTGTACCAGAATCGCCCGCTGCATAAACTTCATAGCGCTGAGTCTTATTCCGAGTGCCAAATTGGGATCGTCGAGTAGTCCGAGAATATGAGTTTTGGCGTTGGTCAAAGTGTCCCATTGTTGTCGTGCAGAGCGGTTTGTGACGCTATGGGAAACTGGAGGTTCATACTCGGCCACACGACCGCAAAACGGTAAATACACTCACAGTGTGCGAAACAATAATGGGTAAGACGCGGCAATACATTGGATTCCTCCCTTGACATAGTTCGTAGCATTATTACTCAAGAGAGCAACCTGAGCATCAAGTGTAGAAGAGGCAACTAAGGTAGAAATTAGCATTCCCCACCTCCCCCCGCCACGCCAACCAGACTCACTCTGCGCACGATTCTCTACAGCAAGACTCGACTGCGTCAAACCAAACAGCAGCAAGTCAAGCATCCATTGCTTGATAATAGACTCTCCGGACTGGGTCAAAATTCTGCCAGCGAGAGTGGTAAGGAAGATAGGAATAGTCGGCTGCTGTTGCTCCAACACGGTCCTCAGACCACTCAAAATCTGGATCTGCTCAGGCGAACCAGCAGGGGCTTGCAGAGCAGCATTAAACGCGTTTGGATCCATCTCTAACTGGGCACTCTCCTAGAGAGTCTTGAGTGACCGCTGGGCGAGTGTGCTCAAGGTCGCCACAGAGGTAAACAAAAAGCGGTACCCCTCTCGGCGCTTAGCTCGGCGGCTAATCAGTTCAGCTCCTATCCTGTCCTGACGTCGACCATGGTAATTACAACTCATTTATTCCGTTCCAATTACGCCACTAATATACATGTATAGTCATCGCAGGGAATTCAGACACTTCTAGAGGCCGAGAAGGCTGCATCAAAGACCGTGCAAGAGGCTAGACAATGTACGCTCTTTCTCGCACCGCAGTCGAAACCCATCTCACCTTGCGATAGATCGCACACAGAAGCTAAAGGACGCGCGTACCGAAGCTGCAAAGGAGATCGAGGCGTACAAGAAGCAGAAAGAGGAAGAGTTCAAGTCGCTCGAGGGCAAGGTTAGCTGACCCCTAATCTCCTCTCTCCGCCTTACTGATCCCTGAATGGCACACAGACGGCCGGAACTACGTCGAACGCACAGGATGCAGTAGACAAAGACACCGAGGGGAAGATTGCTACCATCAACGACGCGTATGCTCAACAGAAAGACGCAGTCGTTCAGAAGCTTCTCGATCGGGTGGTCTTGGTCACTCCAGAGCTTCACCGAAACCTGAAGAAACTCTCCTAGGTATGTACCCCGTTCACCAAATGTTTGAACTGAATACTTATTCATTATAGCTCCAGGCAATACATACATGTCATATATCAACGAACCAATCCTACACTAATGATTGATTACTCGCAAGGTATCGTCAAATGAGATATTGATAGTACATATCGCGATGCTCCAAACTTGCAAAACCAACAACCAGAATGATTGAAGATCAGAAAGGGAACAGAAAAATCCAAGAAATGCGATCACAGGCGATTGCGGAAACCAAATGCAGCGCAAACCTGACCATAATTATACAATCCACAAAAAGCTACTACAGTAGCAAACCAAGAAATGCCCTCCCCCCTTTACCCTGTCGATCCAGCGGACATTACCTCCCCTTTCCGGACTCTGTTTGTCCGTTCTTCAACTCATCTTCAAGCCACGGCATCCCACGAGGCATCCCGACCCGGCGGTCCGGCGGCGGCATAGACCGCGGCTCCGATGACGAGGAGTGCCCCTGGTGCGGCTGTTGGTTAAACGGTGGTGGCGGAGGCTGGTGCATACCCTCAGCGCCAGCGTGCAGCAAACCAAACGACTGCAACGGCGGGAGCGTGATCTGCGATGCAGGCATAACCATTGTCTGGAATACTGGCGATCGCGGGCGTGGCGTAGGTTGTGCCCCTCCAAATGCCTCACCCGGTCCTGTGCTCCCGTTCCCGGATCCGGGGCTGTGAGCCCCACCCTCTGCTCCCTGCTCCGGACTAGCCCCTCCTTTCGCGTTTGCGGACCCGCACCACGCTCGACGGAACTCGACGTTGACGAGCTCACCCAGGGAGATACCCCATTGCTTTTCAAACTCGCCACACCACTCTGTGACACGGGGGTCGGGGTGTGGAGACAACGCGGCCCGGTAGCGTACCACAGCAAGTAGCAAAGTTCCGGCTTGGATTGCATAGTCAGTTTGCACCCTTTACAAGTAAATATTGAAGCGCGCTCACTCCACATGCTTAATCGACCCCGTGGCCCGAGCGACGCGAGAATAACGGTAAGATTGTTCAACGCGCGTTGCTGCCGTATCGAGTGAGCCCTCGCCGCTTCCCTGTTAGGCATAACCTCCATCAACTATTTAGAGTTAATTAGCACGCAAGTCCACATCGAATCCAGGGACACGCACTTCGTGAAGCCCGAGAACGGAGCATTCTGCCAGGGCATGCATGTACGCAAATGTCCATCCACCAGTGGACGCCCCGCTCTCTAGAGATGCCATATGAATCTGCAATGTTTCAGAATTAAACCTCAGTCGCTCTGGCAGCGATGCTTCCCAAGACTGGGAAAAAACAGTTAGCTGCCGGCGGAGCTCGGGATATTCGGGCATACGTACGTGAAGGCATTGTTCAGAATACGCAATCGTGTCTGCTGTGACTGAATCGCCGGGACCGGGTGGTCGGCCCTTTTTGTTCGTTTCCATAATCTGATTCATCACAGTCGTATAAATCCAAGCAACCCGGACTAGGTGGCCGAGCTCCGCCATGGTGGAAGGCGGCTGTGAATGGGGCATCGGGAATTGAAGGTATTCTAAAAACCAATGCGTTATTCCACGGTCTCGACCACCATCAAGGAAGATAACACTTACCCGCCGGCGAATCCTTCCTCAACCCAAGCTCGAAGCTCGCTTCGTCAACCGGCAAACGCACTTTGAGCTGGCTGTCCTTGAATGTCATTGGTCGCGAAGTGAACGCCGAGCTTAGAGATTCGACCACATAGAGGACCCAAAACGTGCGTCTGTGGCACTCTGCGCTGATCCAGTGCTCAAATCCGTTATGCTCCGTGGGGAACGCAACAGCTGTGGGGTCGTCCATGGAAGACACGCCCAGATCCTTCATTATCTGAAACGCAATGCCTAAAGCCAGATAGCCGTAAAATGAGACTTGGATTGGCTCCCAAGTCACCGGACGAGGACTCACACATGTGCTGATCATTCTGGTTTGGTCGGCGCATTACACATTCGTGCAACATCAGCAGACATAGCGCTTGTGCGGCTGCCAGATCCGGTCGCAATGCTAACTGAGCATGCTGATCAAATAATTCGGCGGTGGCTGCCTATGGAAGAGTGATTGCACCTGTGGGTGAGAAAATCCAATTGAGACATTAACGCGTACGCTCGCACCTGCGCAAAGCGTTCCCCGGCATGCCAAGAGGGATTAGTTCGGAATGCAGGTTGCGGAGAGTATGGGGCCGCGAGAGCGAATATGCTGTTCAATAAAGGCATTGGTACTTGTCCGCGGCTCAGCGCGGCCATAAAGGTCGGCCGATGCAGCATAAGGTTCGCAGGGTGGAAATTATTGAAGAACACTGGACCCGCTGCTCAGCGGGGCTCGCTCGCCAAAAGAACCAAATTGACACTCACAATGGACGAGCTCCCGAGCCAGATACGGATCCAAATCCAGGGCATTTTTGTCTCCGGACAGCCTTCCGGAGCTGGTGCGGGGGGAAGCAATCTTGAGGCCCAGGTACAGGCCGCGGTCACCGTTCGGATCAGGAGCGGCAAAAGAATCGTACCGCCGGCGACGCATGCGGTCGTCATCCTCACTCTCAGGCTCCCCGACCGGAGCGCGCCTATGAACGCTTTGGTAGCTATGGTAGTAGTCCCATCCTGGTGGAGCAATCGGGCTAATGGGCGTGGCAAACGGGCGTGGAGGCTGATCAGGACGCAGGTGATGGTGTCCGGGTACAGGGACCCCAGGAATCCGATCGGAGTGACCTGGCGCTGGCGACGAGGGAGACGTGCCGTACGAGGGACCTGCTGCTTTCCCTTCAACATAATGATGATGGTCTGGATCGGATGAGCGGAAGCACGAGAGAAGTGCAGTAGATACCCACCATGCATCAGATGCGCGACAGACACGGAGTGCCTGCGGGGGCGGTTCGGGTGAGGAGCGTGCTCTTCCTCATGTTCCTCTCGGTTGCGAGGGGGCGGCACGACACGGCCGTTGGCATCGGTGTAGACGCATTGCTTTCCCGCAAAGTCGCAGTTTGCGCAGGGCGCTGAAGAAAGGTGTCGTCAAGCACGTCGATCGGGGCAGAGCAGTGATCACAAACCTGTTCCGTCGCACCTCCGCTTGCTCTTGTGGCACGAATCGCACGCCTGGGAAAAGGTCAGCCCAGCGAGCAGGGAGATCCAACAAAATGCCAACCTTGGACAGACGCTTTCGTTTTCCGCGCGAGGGGACACCAGAACGGGGCATGTTGAGGCTCGGAGAGGGGCTGACGCCGCGGTCCTCGTCGGTGATGTTGGTGCGTAGGCTGATGGCGTCGGCGTCGGGTCCGTCAGCAAGAAAAGAGGTGCGATTGCGGTCGAAGATGGAAGAGCCTGAAACTGAAGTGGCCGAGGGGGAGGTCGGACGAGCAGGGGGGCGACCGCGTGAAGAGGAGGGGAAGGGCTGTATATTCATCTGAGCAGGCGATGGTGGGCCGGAGTGGATTTGAATAAGATATGATGGAGCTGCGACTAGAAATCGAAGCGGCCGTTCGCCGGAGCCGCACGATCAATGCGGCAACCCAATTGCATCCGCCTGTGCGTCCGGCCTGTGTTTACCACACACACACCCAGACCACTACCCGAGATAGCTTCGTAACTCGAGCTAGAAGCGAGGTGCTAAAAACAAGTCGCACAATGACTGATGCAGCAGTCGCGGACAGCGGGTGCTGTCACTAGCCGAGCATATGCCGCAAAAACCGGCGGTACAGCAATACACGACGCCTGACAGCCGTAGGAGACCTTACAAGTGACACCTCGGAAGTGACACCTCAGTGCTCCTGAGCAAGGGTGTGGGGCCAGGACCTGCGCGTCTGCCGCACTTCCCGTTTCACGTAATGCACCCCGCCGACATGCTGCACGCCGGCAACACTCATTTCCTAGCGCGCGGGTGATCTGGAGTAACAACTATCCGTGTTACCCCCTGCCTGCAAGAAGGACTTCGATGGCCTCGGCCCTGCAGTTTGGCCACAGCGAGCCACCCTCAGCCACCTCAGCAGAGTTTTGATCAGGAGTGGTGCGGCATCTTCCATTCTCTGCCGCCGGGAACCCAGCGGCTTGGAACATTGTGCATGAGAACCATTTCACGAACGTTATCGGTAATTTACCTAGCGCATCCTAGACCCAAACTCCCCTTACGAACGCTGAGAACCTTGCAGATCACATCCATGTGATGAGCTTTGTAGATTATGCATTTCATCAATAGCGGCGGACCTCCAAGCCGCAGGATTACCGGGTCTAGTCGATCGGTATCGCACAGCGTGCTATCAACAGGCCAAGGTACGGGCAAGTCTATATATGACCTAGAAAGTCATATACCAAGTGTGGGAAGTCCGCCCGGGCCAAGTCTAAATGTGGGTTAACCCAACTTGGCATGTCAAGCCAAGCGACCCAGCAATCACACATAACATGAACTCGATGACCAGCGGTTCTATTTTCATCATACAATAACAATGGATGCTTTAGCACAATGAGAACCAAAACCCCGCACCAACAACACGTATGCACAAAGTTTAATCGAAGAGACCGAAGCCCATGTCGTCGTCGGACTCCTCCTGTGGACACGTAGATCCCGTCAGTTGATCGGTGAGTGAACGGGTTATCCGAATTCACGAACCTTTTCCTCCTCTTTCTTCTCCTCCTTCTTCTCCTCGGCAGGGGCCGCCGCACCGCCGGCAGCCGCAGCCGGAGCCGCCCCACCACCACCTCCCCCGCCACCAGAGGGAACAGACGCGAGCTTGGAAGAGCCCTCGGCAATCAACTAAATCAGAGCATATATGGTCAGTACACGCGCAAGTGGTGATATTAGAAGGTATATACCGAGTTGATGTCCTTGCCCTCGACCTCGCTGAGGAACTTATTAAGGCGATCCTCGTCAATGTCGACACCGCCGGCCGAAAGGACCTTCTTGATGTCATCAGCACTCGGAGAGGCCTTTTCACCGATTTGGAGGAGGAGGTATGCAGCAATATAACGCATCTAGATGATCTACCATGAATAACACAACTCCACACTAGGTCCTCGTTCGCCACTCACTTTTAGTTATTTATGTCGTGAAGTGTGTAAAAACGGCAGCCACAAATCGCTAATCAAATAAATCAGAAACTGGGCTCGCCGTGAGTGCAGCGTTGGTGGACGTACTTTTAATCCTTGTAGGATGACTTGAGGATTCTGTCGTCGGCGCGAGAGGTACACAGAAGAATTTGCACCCGGAGGGTACATTAATGATCATCCGGTCTTAGGTGATGCATAGTACCACCGAGTGGCGGAGGCGGAATCAATTGTGTATCCGACCGTCGTCCCGACCTCGCCCGCCGACACCACAAACGACCCACTCGCCGACGCCAACAAAACAAAATGGTGGGAAATTATGCAGAAATTATGGATATGGTGAAGCTAACGGAGAGGCCTGTAGTCTGATAACGAGGTTACCGACCCCCAACTCGCTGCTGACCTCAAGAAGCGCCGTTCGTTCCGTACTTTCTCGTACCGAGGCGTCGAGCTGGAGAAGCTCCTCGACTTGAGCAATGAGGACGTGAGTAGTTATTACAATCTGAATTTAATTACGCTGATTATTTTTCAGTTTGTTGAGGTATAATTTAAGCTCGATATATCCTACATCATCACTCACTCACGATACCCTAGCTCGTGCACGCCCGCGCACGCCGTCGCTTCCAGCGCGGTCTCAAGCGCCGCCCGATGGGTCTCATCAAGAAGCTGAGGAAAGCGAAGAAGGAGGCTCCCCCTAACGAGAAGCCCGCTGTCGTTAAGACTCATCTGCGCGACATGATCATCGTCCCTGAGATGATTGGCTCGGTTGTTGGCATTTACAACGGCAAGGTGAGTAACTCCGGGGACATGGCGGGATACGAGTTAGAGCTGATCGTGGGGATAGGTCTTCAACTCTGTGGAGATTAAGCCAGAGATGACTGGTCACTATCTCGCGGAGTGTGAGTCTCGTAAGATAATGCTCGTATCGCATAACTCATCAAGGTCCATCTAGTCTCCATTTCATACAAGCCCGTCAAGCACGGTCGCCCGGGTATTGGTGCTACCCACTGTATGTTTCAGTCTATCTTTGTGTCCGTATACCGACCAACTGACTTCTTGGTTCAACCTAGCTTCCCGATTGTACGCGTCATTTCTCATCAATACGAAAATGTTTTTACTAATGCCTTTTTCAATACAGCATCCCTCTCAAGTAAGCTTGCAGTCGGATTTGGTTCTTTTGCTCTTTGTACTATGCGTAGCATGCCAGTTTTCTTTTCTGTTATGTGAATTTTTATGCACGTGTGGCACGGCAGCCCAAGACCCGCATATACATATAATGTTCAGCCCGCGAGTAAGTTATGAGCGTCAAGTTGCCGTATGAACATGAATTCAAGATATAAACTGAAACACAAGGGGAAGAGAAATACACGAAAGCTACTTTTTAGATCCTTTGTTTGTTCCCCGTCTGTTCTTCTTTTTGGTTGTTTGGCCGCTAGCCTCGCCATCCGCTGCACGCTTTTTAGGAGCAGTAGCACTCTTCAGCGAGACCACCGTTAATACGTCCTTCTTCTTCGCTGGATCCGCCAATTTCGCTACATGGGCCTCAGCCTGTACCCACTCGGCCGATGTATGGTCGATTGTATACCTGTTCAATCAAGCATTTAGTCACAGGAACAAAGTAAAAGCGGCATCCCGCTGACGTTTCTTGCTCACTTGGACAAATCCAACGCATCGATCATCTCGCGCTGTTGCGCGCGTAGCTGCTTCGTGGCTTCGTCACCCGCCTCCTGTAACTCTTCATCCACGGTTTGCGCCAGTGGCTGCCAATCTGTAGCGTCTTTACCCTTTTGCCGAACGGCTTGGGGATCTTCAGGGATATCTGCTCCCAACGCGACCTTGTGCAAGCTCTGTAGACGAGTGCAGATCTTGCGCACGGCTTTCACGAAGAGTGCGAGTGCTTGGTTGACCGGGATATCTAGCTCAGCCTAGGTGGTTCGTTAGTTGGCTTCGACGCGTGCACGAGCAAGGTGGAGATTACTCGCCTCGACTTCTTCAATAGTCTTCCTCTGTAAGCCGAGGGACAACATGATCGAACTCTGAATAGCATTGAGCTTGACATCAGGCCCAAGCCTCCGCGCAAAATACAGTGTGGCGAGGGCTGGAAGCAGATCAAGGATAACGTGATAGTCGATCATGTTGTTCGCGTATGATTCGAGGCGCTTCAGGTCAAAAGGCGTGAGTAAGAAGTTTAGCTCTTGCAAATCGATTTCTGTGAGAAAGGCACATCGTTAGCGGAGAATGCATCAGGCGATATAATGAGCTTGCCTTGTGGTGCTCGACTTGATCGTTGCTCTGTGTTTGAAATAGCTTCGAGGATACTTAGTGCAGATGCAGATCCAAACTCCCTAAACTGGAATGAAAGCAAGGACAAAAATCGCCTTCGGAAATCTAAGCCGCACCACAAATCAGTCTAACGTTTCATCCCATCAAGCCAAGCTTACCCTGCGCAAACGCTCCCATCCAGTTCTCTTCTCCTTCTTGCGTCTCTCCCAGGCTTTTCAGCATAACGCATGTGTTCTCGCCGGTCAAGTCACTCGTAGTTTGACGAAGGTAGAGCGGGCAGTAACCTGCACGCTTCCAGAAGCGAAGGAGGTTGGGTGAGAGACCATATGAGACGCCAACGTAGTCAAGCATCTCGGGCTTGCGCTGGGAAAGTCGTTGCAGAAGAGGTGGCATTTGGGTAGCGGCACGCACGGCTACTTTGTCGGTTAGCAGCGTGGCTTTCTGTTTGATAGATGAGCCTGAATCCAGATCTTCAAAGGAAGTGTATGCGTACTGGATCAATCACAGGTCGGTAGTCTTCTTCATGATTCTCCTCGGGGGCCTCGTCAAGATCGAAGTACTCCCCATTGTAGAATGAGTCCAAAGCTTTGAGCGCCCGGCTGCCATACCCCATCTACCCACATGGTTGGTCACTGAGAATTTGTAGTGTGGGATTGCAACTCACGCTGGCATAATCAGGATGTGTGGCGATTCGTACAATCCGTGCTCCCGATAGTTCAGCGAAGTTATTGTCTTGGAACTAAGTCCAAAGGAGTTAGTACCAAGCTGAGTTTACAGGTATTGAGGCGTTAAGCAATGGCCACGCACTTGCTGGGACATCAGCCATGGAATTAAGTCGCCGCCGGATCGCATCCCTCGGCTTAGGCTATCGAGAATAGCTTGCTTCGAGATGTTCCCCTCGAGTGCCACCTGTAACACTACCAGAGGGTCCGGCAGTGTGCTCTCATCGTCCTTGAGTGGGGGGAGGAGGACAAACAGATGGTGGGCCGGAGCGTCGCTCATGAGCTGCAGGTCGTTCGGTGAGTTCTTGTAGTGACTCGCGACGAACAAAGCCATCATGCGCTGCAGGAACACCTCTGACGCAGGGTTGTAGCTGAACAACGTATCCCGGTTCACATAGAACAGCTCGCATTGTGACGGGTGTGGACAGCCCGCACCGCTAATCCCTCGGGACACGACCGTCGCATCCAGGCATAATACCGAGTGCAGCCACTTCTCGACCTTGTCGCCCGCCCCGTAACGAATCGGCGTATCGAGCTTGATCTCTCGCAAGGTACGTGCTTTTACGCTTGAGCCAGATGGCGCACTCTTCTTGGGGTTGGAGGCTGATGCGGCAACGCTATCATCGGCAGCCTTCGTAAGGGATGGGCGGGTGCTCTCTCGGAGCTGTTGAATGAGCTTGAGGGAAAGGGAGCGACCTGTACCCTCATAGCCGTTGATGGTGGATGCCATGAAGACGAGGTAAGGCCCAAGGAGATTGCGGACGAGAGGGAGAGGGATGGCTGCTGCTTCATCGATGATGACAAGTTCAGCTTGGCCTAGTACATGCGCATCTTGAGGTTGTATGTACTGTAGTTCAAGTCAGCTTCGTGATTGCACGAGATGCTCACAACCTTACTTGGATGGTCTGACGATGATCTCGGAAAACGTTGACCCGGACGATAGCTTTATTGAATTCAGGATTCGTGCTTTGGACGATATCGTAATCCAAATGCTCCTCGTACCCAAGAGCGTCCATTCCCTTGAAGATGAAGTCGAACAGCGTCTTCAAGTTCTCCGGGCTTGGACTGGTTACAAAAATGTTGGAATATCCATGTGCAAGTGCCGCTGAAATGGCAATACCAAGAGCGGCAGATTTTCCTCGTCCACGAGCTGCAGTGAGTGTAACCGTAGAGGATAGTGTCTTCTCAGCGATCGCTTCGACGAACGTTAGGAGCGCTTTTGCCTACACATATGTGAGTATTAGAACTTGTCTCTGTGAAATGTCTAGAGGACACTTACCTGGTCAATTGTTTTCGCCAGCTTGATGAGCTCTCCGACAGGCTTGGTGTCAGCCAAGCTTTCCTTGAGCTCGCTGAGTTCAAGCTCGGTCTGCTTTCCTTTACCTTTCTCCGCTGCTTCATCGATCGGCTCAATATCTTTCCCTCGAGAGACGGGTAGGACATTCAGCTCATCGTCTAGAACAAGGCAGTCGTCGCAGGATGCAAGGGAGAGAATAAACCGTTCGTTGAAGCGAGCTGTGACAGAGTCATGAGATGAGGTGCGATATCGAGAGTGAACGTCCTGTATATTCACGCGTCATCCTGCTGTTAAAGCAGATTGAATGAATGCATTGTTACGCACCATGGTCATCGTATAGAGTTGTTTTAACGAGCTCATGGTCTTGAGAAGCAGTACAACAAGTCCGCCTCCTTCCACGGTCTCGATGGTGCGTGCCAATAAATTAGGGGTAATGGCCTCGAAGTCCTGAAGTACACACATTCCATACGTATTACCAAGGATCTTCTGGGACTCCTTGTAATACCTTGCGCCGTAAAGTTATAATAGCTTGCCAAATCATAAACAGAAGAGCGACTCACGTATAGCGAATGTCTGTGACCGTCACGAAGATCTCGAACGGGTCATGTTCGTTTGCTTCACGGATACCGCGCTTGACGTCCCTCTTGATCTTGGCCTCCCGTTTCTTGCGGTGACTAGTGAAATGCGTATCAGAAGCGATTCGAAATGCCATAATATCCGTAGCGTACCTAGTGAAGCCCAGGTCCTTCTTATAGCACCATAGCACAGAGGGGCGAGCAGACACTCGCGCCTGCGATAATAAGAAGTGAAGATTTACGATCTGCCACCAGCAAGACAAGTGAGCAAGCCGTTAATTTATCCACCAGACGCGAGACGTACCTGATCTCTGCCCTTGTCTCCTACTAGGACAATAAAAGAACGGTGATTCTTCTTGACATTGTTGTTAATTAGGATAGGTATCCTGTTGTCGAGTTGTTTCCTCATGGCGGATAGACGCAGCCGAACGGGTAAAGATGGTGGAGGAAATCAGAAATTTCAGATCAAATTGGGCAGCACTAATCTGGCTGTTATCTAAATAGCATAGCCACAGCCCCCGATTTAGACTTCGAGCTTCTTTGTAAATCCGCCAGTGCCATTGGACTTGCATAAGCTCCTTATTTAAAAAGTCATTCATTTCGTGCTAGGTGACTGTGCATTGGGGTTCTAAGTCTATCCAACCGAATGGGGCTCTCTGACCGCACGTCGTGGACGTCATACGCGAGTCTTTAGTGTATAAATTTGAGAAGGCAAGTGTAGAACAAGAGATA
Source organism: Ceratobasidium sp. AG-I (assembly GCA_015039395.1). Lineage (NCBI taxonomy): Eukaryota > Fungi > Basidiomycota > Agaricomycetes > Cantharellales > Ceratobasidiaceae > Ceratobasidium > Ceratobasidium sp. AG-I. The sequence continues at coordinate 540,913 of MU132149.1, read as the reverse complement.
TGATTCAGTTTCCTCCGAGTTCAGACTTGGATTTATACTTTTCAGGATCAGTCCCGTGGTGAGGATGCGAAACAAAGTTGAACCTGGTCAATGGATTATGAGCTGTGGGACTGTCATAATATTATTGGGGGGACATACCATGGTAGCGCGGCTATAAGATGCAAGGCAGAACAGTCAATGTGGGAAGGTTCAGTAAGGCATAAGCTACTTACCAAACTTGAGCTGACTGAAAGCTGAGTTGCGGTGAGCAGCTCCTTGGACGAATGGTGTCATGTCCGATTCGCCTAAATTAACGCAATTAAGGAACATAAATGGGTGTGTCATGGAGAAGATAAACTCACCGTATAATGGCTTCCCGGCGGCGGCAAGTGCAGATAGCTCCTTGAGATCTGCCGCCTCCTCAGCCGCGTTCTCTGTCCAACCCCAGAAACGCACTAAATTCGTAGGCTCAGGCTTGTGTTAAGCGAGAGCTATAGACTTGAGCTCACATGAAGAGCGTTGATACGCCAGAAGGAACCCGCCGAACGCTCCAACAAATGTCACCATTTTGAGGGCTGGCCGCATATGGTGCCGTGATGGGTCAATGCGCTCTACGACTTGGTTGAGCATAATTTACTGCATGCCTTGCCTATGCTCACCATATGCAAGAAGAGCGGCAGGGGCAGCCGCAGTTGCACCAGCCCACACAGCGTAATCGCTGGGGCGGAAGTAGCGGACAACTCGCCCAAATCGAGGGTCGGCATCGATGAGGGGATACGGGGTAGATGTCTGCTTAAGAGGCATTCTACAAAGTATTGAATCACTGATAAATAGTGCTAGAGCATGTCTGAATACATACTTGAGCTACGGCAGACGCTGTGGTCGGTGTGAAGCAGCGTTACAATTTGTGTAACGGCTCAAGGGTTGTTGTGACCTGATGTGACGTTAGACCTGAGCTTACTTCGGAGCTAATGCACTTTCAATCTGAACCACACTATGGACGACGAGCTCTGGGGAAACGCATGGGGCGCAACACCTGAGACTAAGACCTCTACTCTCTCTGCTGCCAAACCTGCTGCTTCGCCTGGTGCATCTCCATTATGGCCAACTCCATCTGCGCCAGCACCCGCCTTTTCTGACTCTTGGGCAGCTGCACCGTCCTGGGAGGCCACCACCACCACTACTGCAGATGACTCTGGAAGCGGCTGGGGGGATAGTCTAGAATACGAAGAGCAAGCTCCTGAACCTTCTACTGTGCCCGAGGCCGACGATGAACCTGAGGAACAAGTGATTGAGGTACGGGCTTGATAGCACTCGCTGAGTACATATGTCTTTATAACGCGTTGACGTCGTCAGTATCTACACAGGCCCTATTCACCTTCGCTAGACCGACAAGAAAGTATCCCCCATAGTCCCCTGCCATCCTCTCCCCCTCCGGAAGGCAGCCAAACCACCGACTCACACTCGGACGTCCAATCACCAGACGTCACTGCCCGGAGCTCAATTGAAGAAATTTCTCGAGACCTGCCTACCACTCCACGTGTTGTTCAGACAGCCCCACCGCCACTTTCGCCGCCTTCAGGGATAGATGATAGCTTTGGCGGATTCGAGACTGGCAATAAAGTTCGGCTAGGAGTTGCTGCCGACGATGAGGAGGACCCATGGACTCCTGCTGCGGATGATCTCACTTTTACATCTGGCCAAGATTCGTCTCGGGTTGAAGTAGACCCTGCTACAGCTGGTGATGCTTGGGGCTCAGCGTGGCCAGCAAAGCATGACGATGATGCATCAGAAGTGGAAACGGCACCAGCAGCTGACGAATGGGAGCTAGCACGAGCAAGGAAGGAACGAAGGGATCGTAAAATTGTGAGCTTCATATTCTATAATATTCAGTTGTTCAATACCAACGTTTCAATTAAATTTATTCAACGCTTTTTGAAGTCGCCTGAAGTAGTTTCTGGTTATCTATCGAATTGGGAATCAGCAGTCACAGAAATCTGGCCAGATGCTCCTCCGCCACGCAGCGAACCCTCAACCGAATGGAGAGCACCACTAGAGGATATACCTGAATTGTGAGTACCTAGGGTGATTGCTACGCCCAAATTAACGTATCATTCAAGACAATCCCTACGCAAGCTCTACCGCCTTCCTATGTTAGCGATGACGCTCTCTTCTCCCCCTCCCATCCTCTCGCCTCTGCCACCTTTCGGTTCAACCCAGCATTTCGCTCGTCAACGCGCCGCTCTCAAGACTACTCGTGTTTCAGCAGTCTCCCAATTGAGCCCGTTCGCGCATTTGACGTCCACGCGCTCCATACAAATGGCCCATCGCTTATCATCCAAGCCAAGTGTCAGCGTTTCCAAGTCTTCCCTCGATTTTGGAGATGGGGTTGTAGGAGTCGGATGGGCATGGGCACACGACGAGAAAAAAGCCGAGTCGATACCGGCTTCGACGCCATCGCCGGCTCCGAGATCATCATCTCCAGCACCGGCATCGGCATCGGCAACCCCAACTGGTCGATTCTCAGGATTCTGGGCCCGCGCGCGGGGGAGTACTGAGAAGTCCAACCTGAGTCAAGGTTCACGACCGAACACACCTGTGCCATTAACATCTCCATCAACTTCCTCGCTAGGCGAGGTTGCGAATATTGCGAAACCTGCTGCGGATCCTGTTACTCCCGTGGACTCGCCACAGCCTCCATCTCAATTTCAGGCTCAACCCCAGCCTGAACCTGTTCAACAACCAGCTCCAACCGAAACCACCTCAGGCGTCTCCCGATTTTTCAAGCGGTTTTCGAGAGCTCCTACAGAGTCGGAGCATACACGACTTGCCATCTCAGAATCTGTGTCTTTGTCTACGTCGGACCTCGAGTTTCTGGAGGACTCTGTTCCGGATTCGAGTCCCAAGAGTTTACTTGACGGTGGGAGAGGCTTGACCGAGTTTGACGCTCTTGAAGCCATGTTGAAGAGCCAGCCTTTGCCCAAGAGTGTACCTACGCTTGCGCCGCCTCCACGGTTGGGGACTTCGAGTGGTATCCCATCGCCACTTTCCGCCGTTCCTGAGGACTCGAAAACTGGAGGCGACGACTTGTGGGATATATTTGGCGCACCCCCGGCTGTTTCCAACGGGCGACCGAGCACTCCGTTACTCCCTCCTGCAGCACCATCATTCACATTCCCAGCACCTTCACTTGCGACAACACTCGCGCCCTCGCTCACGCCCAAACTCACGACGCCCGTTGGTTCTGCACCAGCCTCCCGCTCTCATACCCCCCGACTTCCTTCTGTCGCCGACCTTGCTGCAGTCGTAGGTGGGAGGGGATCACACCTTCGCCAAACTTCGTTTTCCACTCGTGCCCAGCAAGCGTTTCATGCGGACGTGCCTTCACTAGATTCCCCGGCCATTCCAGCTTTGGCACCGCCGCCTAGTATGGGCCTTGCCCCTCCCGCAGAGGCAGATCTATTTGCGGACTTTGTTACCGGCTCTGTGCCGAGTCAGGATCAGAGTTCGTCAGCGAGACTATCCTTCGACGATTTTGGCGACTTTGAGTCCTCAGCTCCTATCCTAGCGCCTCCTGTATCTATCACAGCACCCCCAGCCATTCGTTCGCCATCTCCCCCTAAACCCCCCTCAAAGACAGGTACACCGGTATTCATGCGAACAGGAACAAATATCACTCGTATCAGCGAGCCTGGCACCCTTCCCCCTTTACTGCCTCCACCCACTGCGCCCTCTCGCTCGAGCACACCAAGTGCCATGTCCATCCCTCCACCTCCACTTCGTTCAGAGGCACGTGCACCTCCACCTCAAGTCAATCTATTCGACTTTGGAGCCTCCCCACCACGAATCCCTGTTGCATCTTTCCCTACCACCACCACCACCGCCCCCAAGCCTACTACTGCCCCCAGCAAAGGAGGCCTCTCCGCCTCTGATCTTAGCTTTTTTGAAGGGCTCTAATGCCACACAACACGCTGTATTCTAGACACAATTTTATCCATTAATGCATGTGGAGGTTCATTAGTGGCTCTGCTGTAATCCACCCGAAAAAGACCCGAGGCCTCAAGAAGGCGGCTTTGTCAGCGAAAAATGCACCTCGACGGATATTTGCTGATGTTTATCGCTAGGCACCTCCACCGAAAAAAACCTCCACCTCGAGCTATCTTTCGAAGCCACGCGAGTACCGGGGTATAGTTACTAAACGATGACTCTAGATGCGACAGCACGGAGCTAGTGCCGCGAACTATAAAACACGAGCCGGATTGACAGCAAAGAAACTTGTCTCCGCTCACCCCTGTCAACGCCATGGAAAAGACTCCGACTCCCCAGTCTGTCGAGCTTACTCCTGCCCCTACTATCGTGGGCGACCTCGACGATCAAAAAGAGCAGCAAGAACAAGAAAAGGTTGTTGTTTCAGAGCCTGAAATTCCGGCCCTTGCAAACGCAAAGCCTCTCAGAAAATATGTCCTGCTCGCTGTGTTTTGTCTTGGCCAGTTCCTCGATACACTTAACAACTCTGCTATGTTCCCTGCCATCCCTGCTGTATCTAGGGATGTTGGATTAACTGAGAGCGACTCTGTTTGGCTCTTTGCTGCGTATCAGGCAACATTCGCCTCGTTCCTGCTTATCGTACGTACTCGAAATGAAATTGACGGCCGGCACGCTGACATTCTCCCTTCAGAGCGGACGTATTTCGGACGTCTACAGTCCTAAACCGGTCTTTATTATCGGGACTGCATTCTTCGGAATCATTTCCCTCGGCGGCGGTTTCGCAAACGACAAAATCACCCTCTTGATCCTGCGAGCGCTTCAAGGAATTGGAGCATCATTGACAATTCCTTCATCTCTAAACTTGCTTATTCAAATGTTCCCCGACCCACAAGAACAAAGCCGAGCGATTGGGTTGTTTGGAGCTACCGGAGCTATTGGGAATGGTGAGCTTGAAACACGTTAGCATACCACACATCCTAACTTGACGGGCTTTTAGTTATCGGTACAATCATTGGCGCCATTCTCGTCGAGTATGCATCGTGGAGCTGGATTTTCTGGCTCATTGCTCTACTGGCAATTCCCATCTCCATCTCTTGCATTTTCCTCATCCCACAAACTCCAAGGAATGTTGAAAACAAGAAGACAAGCTTTGACTTTGTTGGCGTGTTCCTTTTGACTGGTGAGTTCACTTTTTACTTCTGTATGATTTTATCTTGACGGATTCGTTTTCAGTGTCGGTGATTCTGTTCGTGTATGCGCTCACCAGTGGATCCGTCGAAGGTTGGACATCAGCTGGAGTGTTGGCTCCCCTGTTCATTTCTGTCGCTCTCGCCGTATCCTTCTTTGTCTGGGAAGCCAAGATCGACGAAGACAGCGCAGCACTGTGAGTTCACCGCCCGCCTTAACGCCAGCTATCCGATACTTATATATATGCGCTATCCACAGTCCTCCGAAGCTATGGTTCTACAAGAACTTCGCCGTGCTGTTTGCCGTCGCTCTCATGCCATACTTCTGGTGGGTCCAGATCTATCTGACCTTCTCGTCGTACTGGCAAGACCACCTGGGCTGGTCGAGTATCATCGCAGGCGTCAAATTGTAAGTTCCCCCCACTACATCAACCCTCCGTTTCATTCTAACGCTATGCTTCCAAAGCTTACCACTTGGTGTCTTCTCCGGCCCTATTTCCTTCAACGCCGCCCGCATCGCGCGCTGGGGCGAACCAAAATGGATGATCTTGGGTGGTCTTACTTTCGCCCTCATCGCGACCGCACTCCTCCCGTTCTCTGCCAAGTTGGAGGACCGGTACTGGCCACTCGACTTTCCTGCGTTCATCATCGGAACGGTTGGCACGACTTTTGTGTTTGTCCTCACCAAGTACGTTGAATTCCTCAAGTGTCACCGGAACTTCACGCTAACATTACGATGTCTAGCATTAACATCTTCCGCACCACCCCTGCGCGATATGCCGGAACAGTCGGTGCCGTCTTCAACGCAGCTCTCCAGCTCGGAAGCGCCATCGGCTCTTCAGCTACCACCTCTATCCAAGCATCTATCGACGCTCGTGGTCCAGGAGACGGCACCGGGTTCCAAGGCCGCTCTTCAGCCCTCTGGTTCCTTTTCGCATTTGTAGCGATCGAGATCATTGCAGTCGCGGTGTTCTTCGAACGCTCGGTCGAAGCGCCAGAGGATGAAGAGTCGTCGGGAGAACAACTAAAAGTAGTTATTCACTAGATTTTTCCGCCGCTTTCTTCTCGTTTTCTGGGTTGACGCTTTCTTTGGGTATACTGGGATCTTTGTTACGATTGTTAGATGATTTCGCACTGGCATATAATGTATCAATTAGTAGATAGACAGACTTTCAAGCATTCCATTTATATAATACCACATTGTTTGGGTACAGTAGCGTGCTCAAGCCAAGCGATCGATCCAACCGAGTGCAAGAAACTTACTTTTACTAGAATAGCGCATTGAACTACGTATCGGTGAACAAGGCTGATTTGTGGAAGCCATACCTGATACAAAGGAACTCTCTAATCCGAAGTATACCACATGTTCCTGTTTAGGTTCAGACTCTTTCATATGTCTTTTGTGATGTCAATACCTCGCTTGAACTATTAAAATATCACGGGAGTAATCTCCTAGGCAGGAATGATTACAGCGTGCCATATTCTGGACAAATTTGTCTATTTGCGCGTGCAGCTGATCACCCGCAAGAAAGGCTTTGTCAGCGGGTGCTTGTTCGTGCTTGTCACTAGGCACCTCCACTAAGAAACAGCACCCACCTCGAGTTATCATTCGAATCACGCGAGCATCAGGAGAGATTATCAAACAATGAGTTCAGACGAAAAAGTATTCAATAGAATGGAGCTAATGCGGTGAGATATAACATACGGCCTGTATTGATAGCACGAAAACTCATCTTTGCTCGCCCCCCTCTCAACGCCATGGAGAAGCCTTCAACTCCTCAGTTTATCGAGCTCACTCTTGCGCTCACCACGATGTCCGATCTCGACGAGCCAAAAGAGCAGCCAAAGAGACTTTCTTTTTCGAAGCCTGAAATCCCAGCACTCGCAAACACAAAGCCTCTTAGAAAATATATACTGCTTGCCGTATTCTGTCTTGGCCAGTTTCTCGACACATTCAACAACTCTGCCATGTTCCCCGCCATCCCTGCTGTTTCCAGGGATGTCGGTTTGACTGAGAGCGACGCTGTGTGGCTGTTCGCTTCCTATCAGGCGACATTTGCCTCGTTTCTTCTTATTGTACGTATTTGGACTAAACTCTACGGCAGATATGCTGACATTGCCCATTACAGAGTGGGCGTATCTCAGATGTCTACAGTCCTAAACCGGTGTTCATCATCGGCACTGCATTATTCGGACTCATTTCCCTCGGCGGCGGATTCGCAAACGACAAAATCACCCTCTTGATCCTGCGGGCACTTCAAGGAATCGGAGCGTCGCTGACTATTCCTTCGTCTCTCAACCTGATTGTGCAAATGTTCCCTGATCCGCAAGAACAAAGCCGTGCAATTGGGCTGTTTGGCGCGATCGGATCCTTCGGAAATCGTGCGTTGGTTTCAGACTCATTATTATATATATGCTGAATCAAAAAAAACTTGTAGTACTTGGCACGATTATTGGCGCCATCCTCGTCGAGTATACGTCGTGGAGCTGGATCTTCTGGCTCATTGCTTTACTGGCCGTCCCCATCTCCATCTCTTGCATTTTCCTCATCCCAAAGACCCCAAGGAACCTCGAGAACAAGAAGACGAGCTTTGACTTCGTTGGCGTGTTCCTTCTGACTGGTAAGCTAATTTTGGATTCTCAGATGACTTCATTCTGACGCTTTTGATGATAGTATCGGTGATTTTGTTCGTGTATGCGCTCACCAGTGGATCTGTTGAGGGCTGGAAATCAGCTGGTGTGCTGGCTCCCCTCTTCGTATCTATCGCTCTCGCCGTGTCCTTCTTCGTGTGGGAAGCCAAGATCGACAAAGACGGCGCAGCACTGTGAGTCCATCGCTCCCCTTCATGCAGATCATCCAGTGCTAATATGTATTTAACTCGCAGACCTCCGAAGCTATGGTTCTATAAGAACTTTGCCGTGCTGTTTGCTGTTGCTCTGATGCCGTACTTTTGGTGGGTTCAGATCTATCTGACCTTCTCGCCGTACTGGCAAGACCATCTCGGCTGGTCGAGCCTTATGGCGGGAATCAAATTGTAAGTTTCCTCATCGTATTAAGCGCCTCTTCTATTCCAACAATAAGTTTTCAAAGCTTGCCACTTGGTATCTTCTCCGCACCTATTTTGTGCAACGCCGCCCGCATCGCGCGGTGGGGCCAACCAAAGTGGATGATCCTGGGCGGTTTGATTTTTGCGCTTATTGCAACTGCACTCCTTCCGTTCTCTGCCAAGTTGGAGGATCGGTATTGGCCACTCGACTTTCCCGCATTCGTGATCGGAACGATTGGCACAACTTTTGTCTTTGTCTTCACCAAGTACGTCGGGATTTGGGGCGTTATTGTAAACTTATGCTAACATTACGCCATCTAGTATTAACATGTTCCGTACCACACCCGCGCGGTACGCCGGGACAGTTGGCGCCGTCTTCAACGCAGCTCTCCAGCTCGGAAGCGCCATCGGCACTTCTGCTACGACATCCATCCAAGCCTCCATCGACGCCCGAGGCCCCCGGGATGGGACAGGGTTCGAAGGGCGCTCCTCAGCACTGTGGTTCCTTTTCGCTTTTATCGCGGTTGAGATCATTGCGGTCGCGGTGTTCTTCGAACGCTCAGTTGAAGCACCGAAGGATGAGGAGTCGTCGGGAAAACAACCGAAAGTAGTGACCCGCTAGCGTTTGCTGTCGTTTTCGCTTCGTTTTCTCTTCGTTCTCTGGGTTTATGGTTTATTTGGGCGCACTGGAATCTTTATCACGGCTTTTATACTGAATGGCTTCGCACTTGCAAACAATGTAACAACTAGTACATAGGCAGATTTTTAGGCATTTCTTTGACAGAATTGCATACTTGGTTTCTTTGCTTAACAGTATTTTCGTATTGTTCAAGCTTATTGTGCCCCTTGAACGCGTGCTCAGCCCAAACAATCTACCCAAACTAGCGCAAGAGACTTGTTGAAATGGCAGATTGACGCATGTATCTGTATGGAGAAACTCCTCAATCGGGGATAAATCATATATTCTCGTTGAATTTCGTAGTATTTCGCAGGTTGAGAATGCCGCTGCGATGTCGGCACGTTGGATAAACTAACAAAAATCACGCCTGCGGCGCTCGTATCATCACGTGACTAACCTTGCGGGCGGGAATTGTTTGGTTTATATGCTATTCTCTAAGTATATGCGCCCTATAAATAGTCTAATCAGCAAGTTGAATCGGTCTAAGAGCGTCGAGAAGGCAGGTTTTGTACGCTATAATGGCAATCTCGCCCAGTGCGCGTCTGGATGTGATCAAGAGAACACCCCTATCCCGATGCCCCTATCCCGCCCTGCGTGACCAATATTTTCCTCTCTCATCCTATACAGACTCACTTCCCGCCCTTCGGATACTTAGTTCCGTACTTTACTTTTTTTCACCCCCCGTCTGTCACTGAGCCCCACCCAGCCCCCACCTACCCTTACCTCACTCCAATTATGGCCAACCTCTTCTTTTTCCGTGATTTTCTCAGCAGAGCCGCCATCCTGACCGCCCTCTAGAGCACGATCCAGGAGTTACGCGCTCCGTCGCCAAGCGCGACGCTTCAAAGGTGAATCCAAAGTGACTCTCGGGTCGAGCCGATCGTTTGCTGACTTATTTCGTTACATTAAATGGCTATAATGGATCGTATTGGCCGAGTACTGGGTCAGTAGATTTGGTTTAATTTGGTTTGGACGTCGCTAACATGTTGTTTTGCTGTCGCCATTCATATTTCACCTTCATCCCCCCCTCTTTGCCCTCTCGCTTCCTTCCAACCCTCCCAACATTATGGCTCCCCCCAATCACGCCTATCCTTCCCGCATTCACATGTTCCCCAACATCCGCCCCAAACTTGCTCACTTCTACCTCCACCACTCCCACCAAGCTTCACCTACTCAAGGCGCCAATGGAATACTGTCCGGTCGCACTCGTCCATCATCAGGTGTCCAACCACTCAACCCGGCGGACCTCTTCGAGTTCAATACC
>MU132149.1:448512-510288 GCA_015039395.1 Ceratobasidium sp. AG-I | reverse complement strand
CCAAATATTTACAACCTTCGACCCTAGTTATATTCATCGTGAACATAACGACTCCACTGATCTGCAAGGCCGTGTTCTCCGTGTACCACAGCCTGAGCTTGCTCTCAAGTGACTTTTACGAAGTGATGTCTAGTCTCGGGTTCTCTGTGCGTATTTACCCCGCGCTAGTGATAGCCTAGCATACTGACATACCCATTTTTAAAGCACTACTGGCCCTACTGTCTTTACTTTGTGGCTTTCATCGCCATCTTTGGCGGCTTTGTCACGTACTTTTGGCAGCCGACACCCAAAAAGCAAGGCAAATTGTATTCGCAGATACCGTATTACGGTGAGCCCCACTCGGGAGGCCAGGAGGACAAGTCGAAAATCCAAAGGAAATGAATAAGAAGTCTGGTTGGTTGGTTATGGATGATCTAAGTTGCAGTCACCTCTAAGCCTTGTATGATTTGAGAAAACACATGAATAATCTACGAATCTTTTATGTTTGTTGTGTATAAGTCAAGGGTGTTGTGTCTTCAACCTTCACAAGAGTCTGAAAACAAAGTGGCCCGAGTTGGGCGTTCGTCACGTGACATGACTCTGGAACGCATACAGCCCCTGTTAAACAATTTTTTTCGCCATCAAATATTCAGACAGTGATAAGCAGGAGCGGCCACAAAGTATAGTGAAATCACAATTCAGACAATGGGTATCTAGGACGTTTATCAAAGCGCGCGGCCTACGAGCGAAGACTCGAACCTCAAGCTCGAGTGACAAGACAGTTTCAGTTCAATTCGATACAGTACGGGTAGTTCCGGAAGTCGAAGCAAACCGAAAGTGTCGTTGAGGTGCATTATGCTAATAATATCCGCAGCGTTCCCGCTGCATATCCGCCTTGTGGTGGAAGGTTGAAGGAAGGGCCCACCGGGTATCCCGAATGCGGCTTATAGCAGGGGTCACGTGGTGTCACACCTCCCAAACGCATATATTCTCCTTTCGTCAAGTGCAGAATTAGGCTCCTCAGTTGATAAGGTATGTAACTAACGTATATTTTAGACATTTTTATACGCATATTTCGCCGGTGGCTTGCTATAACTATTAACAGACGACCAAGCATCCCATGGCGTTGGATATATTTCAAAGGTGACATTCCGATCATCTGTAGAGGGGACTCCGCGCAGCTGCCAGATAAATATACTACACGCAAATGTGTACTACGAAATATACGTTCTTACGGGAGTTGCTTAGGCCTCCTGTACAATCCTACAGACTGCTCCATTGCCTGTCCTAAGCTCCTCATAGTCCCTGCGAGCCGGATATCTGCCTCAGAGGTGAACGCCTCCGACCTTAACCATGTTTCCGCTGCAGTGGGAGCAGAGTTATCCGGGAAATACTGCTCTACAACCTCACATACTAGACCATTGGGCGGAAGGACACCGTCAAGGAAGTATCCACGGATAGCTTTGACCGTGCATATACTCGTCAAAGCAATTGAGCAGTGCTAGTAATGCGTAGGTCAGCAATAATGTAGCTCTCGTGAGGTATAGGTGAACACTCACGCCATTCCCATCTTGAATTATAAGGCGAGATTGTGGGAGCATTTTGTTTACAGCGCGAGCGTTCATAAGGGGGGTAACTGGCTGTAGAATTTCCATTAGTAAACGGGACAAGCGTGAGGTAAAAAAGTAGAACACACGTCGGCGGTGTTACCAATAATTAGGATATCGTTGGCAAGATCAGTGTGGTTGAACGGGCCTGTGAAGCGCTCAGCCTCCCTTGGTTTCCAGTGATGGCACATAGCGATCTATGCATATCGCCTTCTTGAGCAACCGGCATTGAAGTATTTTATCAAAAGCTCACCTCATGACTGGAAAAGTAGTTGGCTATCTTCTCATATCCGAGAACGTTTTGCTGAACAATTGCTTCGACCGCCTCCAGTGGATCAAGCCCTCCAAGTCCCCCAAGCTCTGGCCCGTCGATGCATAGGATAGCCTCGTTGGCCATGGCCGTCTTGGCTTTCTTTGTTACATCTACTTCAACTGTGTTGATCAATACATCTGCGATCGGTGCACCGTTACGGCGCATTGCGGCCGCGAGGAGTTCAGCCAACGTGGCCCAAGTACGAGGACGATACATGTGCACCAATATGATATCTAAACAAATAAATGCATTAAAACGTATGTTCCATGAACGGGCAAAACAAAATGGAACGTACTTCGCACCATACCAGATGTGAGAATGTAGGGCTGCTTTCCAAGTGGTACGGGCAAAGGCCGCAAGTAAAGGTCATTGATGAAGTTGCCGACTGCTTCGCGAATATCGGCGTCAGTGGATGTTTCATTGGTGTTAAGAGCACAGCGTGCAGGTCCGGCCTGTAGGGGGGGGGGGGATCAGTACCGCAACGCTTTAATAGAGTAAGCAAATGACTTGCATCTTCACAAGCCTTGAGAAAATTTGTGTACGTCTTCTCTGTATCAACAAGGATTGCTAGCCTTCGAATAAGTAATTTAAAGAGTTTCGTTTACAAAAGCACCTACACTGGGTCCACTCGTGTACGCCAACTGTTGCCCACATCTCAGGATTCTATTTTCACTAGCTGTAAGATTACGGGGCGCTAAAAAAGCTGAGGTACGCACCACTACACCGTCGATTGCCACATTGCCAACCCGGTGCGGGAACATGTTTACAAAATACCTATGCGCCGAGGGTTACGGTGGAATAATACCGACGCACAGATTCGATACTCACGAGCCTTCAAGCAATGGGCTTAAATTAGAATATGATTATGGAAATCTAAAGGCAACTCACCAATAACTGTTCCATAGCTGCAATCCAACCACCTATAAGTTTCTAAATATAGTAGTTGTATGTGCTCTTACCTGAATCCCCAGAAATTCACTGGCTTCTCTGGACCATCGATGACCCGCGAGAGCAGCTCCAAATCCAGTACCACAGTCGCTGTTCCAACATGGCGCAGCGCCTCCCCCGTTCGATTCAAGCAGAGCTCCACAATCACGGCGTTCTCGGCGTCAGCCTTGCGAGCTTGTTGAGTGTATACCGCGCGGTCAATGGGGTCAGAGAGGTTGCGTGCCTCAAACCCAATGTCAGTGTTGGTGTGGCCAAAGGCGATGTCCTACAAAAGGTTGGTATATGTTTGGAGGCGATGCGGTTATCTAGTACGTACCTGAGCAGTTTGTGAATCATAGCAGTTCACTCCGGGGCTGCCTCGAAAAATTAGTTAAAAACAATGATGATTTGTGAAAGCAAACCCCTACCTTGTTCCATTAATACCGCGAGGATCCCAGGAGACAATGTCGTCTAAACACATGTCAGCAAGCGAATTCCAATTTTTCATTGCACTAACATCGATTGTCCAATAGATCTGCAAGAAACGGACCAGCTCGAAATAGAAACGACATTCCAGAGCCTCCCGGGCCGCCCTGTAAAAAGTTCAGAGCCAATAATACCAGCAATCGAATAATTGCAGCATACCGGGTTGACAAAAAGCGAACCAAGCTTGGCGGTCGTGTTCTTGGCCAGCAGACGACCGACAGAAAGATCAGCGTAGCCAGGCGTTCCACCCAGATAATCGAGGGGCACTCTATATTCAATTAGGATAACGTGTGAGAGCGGCAGTAGCAAATGACCTACAATAAACGGCCACACTCATAACCGTCGCCACAGCTTGTCCATCCGATTTTATCAGTGCGCAGGATAGGTGCCTAACACTCCCATAAGTCTGGCAGAGATGAACCAGGCGACGCGGAAAGCGTACCTCAGTAATTCCGCGAGTAGGGTAGCCAATTCTCAAACCAAACCATAGAGCTGAAGCGACGAGAAGAATACAGCTGACTTGGGCTTTACCCGCCTCACGTTTTGCCCCGGTCTGGACCCTGCTAGTTTTGTAGATAGGAAAATCGATGCTCCTATCTTTTTCCATTGGGTGTTAGGCCGCAGTGCAAAGTCGAGGTGAGAGTAAACGCAGATTTTGTTGTGGACAGAGTCCGGCGGCTACCTCGGGCATATAGTCGAGTTGAAGGTCCAAACATTCCTATAAATAGCATTCTTGATGTGATAAGCAAATGACGTACCGATGATCAGGTCAGCTTATCACAAACAGGAGATAAAAACGCTAGATTATCTCTTGTACGAGCGAGACAAAAGGAATCAAACACGTCTCTTGACAACCTAAACCTTGCTTATACCAGTAATCCACGGTCTTCTAGACTATGCAGCAACACACATACATGTAAGAAGCACGCATTCATGCCTGCATGTGCACTGTTTGCGTAAGGTTTCAGTCAAGCCCTGGACAGAAATTCTTTTGTTGATTCGGGATGAGTGAGAAGGCACGTATTCTATCATTAACGCTACAACCTCATCTCTTTCTTAACAATTCATCCTAGTCCAAAGACAACATCCGAGCGTCAGCCAACAATCCAGCGATTCTAAGCACACTAAAATATAAGCAAGCCTAGTCACTCCGTGTTTCTAAGTTACTAGTTAGACACTTACGGGTTTCTTCAACGACAACCGACCGTCGAGCCCAATTATCGCTTTGTCTTCCTTGGACGGATGATCGGAGGAGCTGCTCTTGGAGCTTGGGGGGGCTGGGATGAAGTTCTAGCGGGCAACGCACTAGGAGCCGGGGTTGGCGAGTTGTTGAAGCCTGGAATGGGGCCACGATTGTTTTGATTCTCCGGTCTGGCTCCGCTAGGCGTGGTCGTGGAGCTGAATGCTTGGATTGTGTCGGTGCCCAGCGGGACGACAGGTCCTGAGGGACAGTTATACTTTTGCTCTGTAGGTTGTGCTGGCGCTACAGGTCTCAACGACGGTTGGTTAGGGCGGGAGGACGTTGTAGATGAATAGCTACGAGGATGAGATGCTTGCGGCGCACAAGGATCTGGGGCCCCAGGTAAAAGCGGCTCCCGTTCATTTGTGGTGTTGGGACCCCAAAGGAAGAATAAGAAAAGTAGAACCAGCAGAGACGGGCAAGCCACAGCAATAATTATCTGCCAAGTTTGAGTTTCAAGAGGCGGTGGAGTTGGAAGCGCTGGTAGCGGTGCGCCGGAGACCCATTTACTGGCGTGTGGAGGATACGAAGGACCTCGGTTCGCTCTGTCTGGTCGAGGAATAGGGATCGGACCAGACAGCACTGAGCTAGTTGTATACGACACCTTCGCAATTGACATTTCGGCATTCCATGCGCAAGGAAGGTCCGCAAATGCCAGCTGCAGTCTATGCGAGATCCTGTCGTCCAGCCCGGTCATGCTCCAGATAAGCACCGGGTCTAGCTCTGAATGAAGTGGCGAAAACACAGTGACGCTTTCAGTTGTTGCATTGGCTTGTTTATTCGACTCGCGTTGACCTAGGCCGGTTGAATCAACAGTGAGTCTTTCAGGCCCTCTAGTAGCCTGGATAGCCGCTGTAGTTGAACGCAAAGGAGCGTTAAGATACGCCTGTTCTATGTCAACTATGTGGCAGTGATAGTTAAGACAGATCTTTTGAGACGCAAATGGTCGCGTTATGAGCGACCTGGGTGCACCATACACAGAGACCGCTGTGCCTATGGATACCATACTAAAATATCAGCGTCATCTTAGCCAAAAACAGGACTCATACCTCGAAAATCCATCATAACTGATGGGCTCTCTGTATCCGCATAAGAACGCTCGGTGACTCTGTAGCTGATTCTGTTTTGCATCAAACCTGCTTCTCTCCATGACCAAGGATCAAACCAACTAGTGCACCACCACAAGAAATAGAACTCGCAACGGCGGCCAGGACGATCAGTCATCTCTGGGTTATTGTGCCGTATATCGTGGTTATATTGGTATCCAATTGGTGGGCCCGGACTATGAAATAAAGCTGTTTCAGAAACGATCATTATCACCACACCTGGCTCACCTAGCATGTTCTTGCTGTTCAAAATAGTGAATTTCTTTGAATGGGAAAACACTCAAACCACTATGTCCAGTCTTCACGGGGCGGATAAATAAATGCGTGCTACGAGATGAATCTAGTGCATTGTGTTTCCACAACAGCACAGACTCGTGTTTGTGTCCGGGGTTCAGATATGCGTGCTCAAGGTCTATGATTTCGCAGTGGCCCGAATTGATTTGAACACAGATCGGACCAAGATTTTTTGTGTCTGAAATTTGAGACTTGGGAATGCCGTATATAGCGACGGCGCCAGCTAAGATGCAGGTCGTTTTATTAGTGCACGACGCGCCAATGTAAACAGACTTACCTGTGAACTGTGCTCGTACACCCCATTTCTCTATGTCCCATCGGCCATGCGATTTCAGCTCGTGCCATGACACAACATTCCCGCTCCCTGACTTGTAGGTGCGAGGTATCCATCCATCATGGCACCACCAAGAAACAACACAGGTGGATGGAGTAGGCGAGTAAGAAAGAAGGGGATGTGTATCGTGCATAACAACTCGTCTAAAGCGCCAGCGGTCTTCCTCAACTGGCCTGGCCATGCCGAAACAAAATCCGTAAGCTATTCTTGTGTGCAACAACGATTCAAGGTACGAACCAGGGAGTCGGCCTTGTAGTGGTGAAAATAGCATGAGAGAAACAAATGCCTTCGTAAGTACGTGTATTGTCGATAGGGTCAGCGACTGAAACCACCACTCGATGTTTTTGGAACTGTAGATCCCCTTTAGCGAAGATCACAACAGGCTCATCACGGTTTGCCACGGTTGAATATGCTTCAGCTACATCGACACGGTAGCAAAGAGGTTCTGATGCAAGGTGATGATTCTCGTAGAGGCATACTTTGTACTCAGGTGGGATTAAAGATAGTTGAGCGCGAGAAGGCCCATAGACCCATATTGCTGAGCCTACGTTGTGCGCCCTTGTATTAATAATTTGCTATGCTCCAATGAAGTACGCAACTAACCTTTAAACTCGAGTGTTAAGGTAACATGTTGATGGTTGAGGCTGCGATGTACAGTGACTAATTGACGTCCGTCGTGAATCACTTCAGCATTCCATGGACGAACCCTTGTCCGACAAATCTGCCAGAACATCCAAATCCCCCAGCGAACGCAAAAATCATTATTGGGTCCATAGGAGACATGTTCAAGGTCGGTATCGTAGACCGTCGTGTTGACCGAGTGGGCAGAGGCACCAGAGAGCAAAGTGGCGAGAAGGGCGATCAGAACCTCCATACGTCTTTTAAGGCGCGCCATCGCTAGAGAAGTATATCTCTATCCTGTTTAACGCTTGAGCTCGGGGAGGGGATAGAGTCGCTGAATGGATCGTAGTTATGGGAAACGAATGAGGTGGCTACAATTCTCACTCCGGAACCGAAAGGCTCGGATCAGCAAGTCACGTGATTAGAAGCCGTCTCCATTCGCGTCAACGTGAGGAAATATAGAGTGAACACACATTTTGTTACGGCCAGAGTGAGTACGAGTTCGGCGGTTGTCGCGGACACATGGTCGAGGTGGTAGCTTAGACGTTCCAAATAGTATAATCAATCAACGCGCCAATGCACAGGTCAGCACAACAAGCAAGTGAATAAAAACGCCAAGTTATCTCTAGTGTGAATGGGACAAAAAGCATTGAAAACGTTCCTCAATGGTCCAAAGCTATCTTACGCTAACTGCCTCTGTAGTCCTTCCCACTGTGCAAAAGCAAACGCACATGCAAGAAGCACACGTCCATGCTTCTATCCTTACACCTGTATGTAGACTGTATGCGCGGGGTTTCAGTCGACTCTTTGGAGTGAAGCTTTTCATTGGTCCAGGATGAGTGAAAGGTGTGTATACCATCGTTAGTGTTACAATCTCAATTCTTTCTAGATAGTTCATTTCGGCCCCCGAGAGAACATCGCGGAGCGCCAGCCAACAATCCAGCAACCCTAAGCACTGCAGAAAAAATCAATCTAATTATTCCGTGTTTCCGGGTAATCAACTAGATACTTACGATTCTATTCAACGAATGACAATTGTGGAACTCAATTCTGGCCTTGCCTTCCTTGACCGCGTCCTCTGCGACCACGGCCACGTCCCCTATGTCCCCCGCGCCCTCCTGAACCTTCAGGCATATTGTTTTCTACTGCACGCTCTCTCTGGTCAGGCCTAGCATTTGAGCCCTCAGCGACATGGTTGGCTGAGCCCGGCACGCTAGAGCCACGACCACCCCTCGCTCCGGGAGCGCCTCTTCCACCCCTTCCACCCCTTCCACCCCTTCCACCCCTTCCACCACGGCCATTCACGTCCTCAACCGCTGGTATACCCCTGCGTGCATTATTTCCACTCGAGTTGCCATTGGCCGCCGCGCTGTGCGGGTCACGATTAGGTAGACGCTGCTGAGAGTTGGCATTTCGTGTTTGCCCTACATGCTGTTGTGCTCCTTGAAACTGAGGGGTCGGGCCGCGGTTACCTGTACGAGAAGATGCACGAGGAGGCTGTGGGCCTGCGTTCAGAAGTGCGTTGAGGTTGTAGCCGTTGTTAGCCGCCCACTGAGAAAGTGCAGGCGTGAACGCCCGTTGTTGGTTATTCGTCCAACGAACTGCTGCATCAGGGACTGAGGCCTGCGCTCTCGGCTGCACTGGTGGTGAACGCTGAGGGACAACTGGGACAACTGGGACAACCGGAACGCGCTGCTGCAGACTAGCCGAGTTCGATGCTACCCTGAGAGCACTAGGTGTGGGCTGCAAGGTTGCGCTCGGCGTCTGAGAGCGAGCTTGGGTTGTTGTATGCCTGGTATCTGGTCTTGCATTGGGTCTCGGTGCTTGAGTAGGTGCTATTCTGCCTGCAGGGGGTTGCGCAACGCCACTCTGTAACGCCTGGCTCACGCTTGTGGTATGCCGGCCTGCAACCGGGGCGCGATTTGAGCTTTGAGCCGACGCAACAGGGACAGGTCGTGTGGCAGGAGTTTCAACAGGGGTTGGAACAAGAGCTCGAGTCGACGTGGCTATGGTTGAGGGTTGAGGATCTTGAGGGCGTGATGGAGACAGAGGTCGGTGGTTTTGCAAGAGAGCACTCTGCTCGGTAACAAACTCTGCAGCACGTTGGTGCCGAATCAAGCTCTCGTCAGAGACTTCACGGTACGATGGCACGATAGTCGCTGCTTCGGAGACAACCGTTGCAGAATCAGAGAGGATATCAACTTGGGATCCAGTGTAGTACGTCGGAGGTTGGGTGTAGCTGGGAGGAGGGGGGGCGTAGCTGGGAGGCGGGGGGACGTATCTGGAAGGCGGGGGGACGTATCTGGAAGGCGCAGGGGTGGGCGGAGGAGCTACTCTTGGAGTTCGGGGAAGCCAGGGTGAGGTTTCAGCGGGTAACGCACTGGGAACCGGAGTTGGTGAGGCAAGGTTGAAGCCTGGAGCTGGAGCACGATTGGTATGAGTTTCTGGTCTAGTCTCGTTATGCGCGGTTCTGGAGCTGGATGCTTGGTTCGCATCGGCTCGCGACGAGGCAGCAGACTTTGCGGAATTGTCAGACCATGGGTTAGGTTGTGCTGGTGGGTTAGGACGGGAGGGAGACGTGGAAGAATATTTGTATGAATAAGACGTGGAAGAATTGCTGTATGAATAAGACGATTGTCGACGAGGTGGTGGGGGTGTATACTGCACATATGGACTCTGTGCGCCAGATAGGATTGGTCTTCGTTCGTCTGCAACGCGAGAGGCGAATATGAGAGAGCAAAGCATGAGAAACGCGAATGAGGGGCAAATAACAAAAAGAACGATTTGTAACATTCGATCTTTGAGAGACGGCGGAACCGGAAGCGCCGGTAGCGGTGCGCCAAGGACCCATTCAGCGGCGTGCGGAGGATATGCAGGGCCCCGATAAGCAGTATCCGGCCGAGGAACAGGTATGTCTGGATGAGTTTGTCCCCAGTCATATGATACGCCTGTGTACACCACTTTTGCGATGGTCATTTCTGCGTTCGGTGAACAAGGAAGCTCCCCAAGCGCAAGTCGCACTGTGTGCTGAACCATGTCATCTAGTCCCGTCATACTCCAGATAAGTACCGGCTCCAGCTCTGGATGGAATCCCGAAATCGTAGCGACGTCTCCTGCTGTTATATTCTCCTGTTTCGATTCATGCGCATGTGACTTGTTCGCGCTGATTGCAAGCGCTTTTGAACCTCCAGCGGCATGGGCAGCATAAATAGATGGCCCGCGCAGGGCGTTGAGATATGCTTGTTGCACGTCGATTATCTGGCATTTATCGTTGATACAGACCTTCTGAGAAGCAAACGAATCCCGGACGAAGGAGCGAGGCGCGCCATACACATAGACCGCAGAACCTTCATACGCCATACAAGAGCGTTATTATCATTGATATAATATTAAAAGAGAGGTTCAATAGCGTACCTCGGAAATCTACCGTAATCGACGGATTCTCTGTAGTTCGATACGAAGATTCAATGCTCCTAAAAGTGATCCTGTTCTCCCATGGGCCTTCTTCTCTCCAAACCCAAGGATCGTACCACTGCGTGCACCACCACAAGAAATGCCTGACACAGCGACGACCGGGGTGGTACTGCATATCCCAATTTTCATGGCTGATATCGTGGTTTTGCAGGCGTCCAACTGGTGGGTCCGGGCTACGAGGCAAGGGAGTTTAAGCTATGTGTACCATGTTTCAGACAACTGTAACTGACCTAGCATATTCTTGCGGCTCAAAATAGTGAATCTCTTTGAACGGAAATACGCTCACTCCACTATAACCAGTATCCAAGAGTCGAATGGATAAGCGTGTGCTACGAGATGAGTCTAATGCGTCGTTCCTCCACAGAAGAACAGCCTCGTGACTATGCCCTGCGCTCAGATACGCACGCTGAAGATCTACAACTTCGCAGTGACCTGAGTCGATTTGAACACATATCGGGCTGAGATTGCCAGTGTCCTGAATATGCGATTTTGGAATGCCATACACGGCGACAGCCCCAGCTAAGGCCGCACATTCGTCATTGTTACTCCAAGCGCTGATGTGAACGAGCTTACCTGTGATTGTTGCTTTCACACCCCATCCCCCAACATACCGTTCGTCCTCGACTCTTAACTCATGCCATGATACCATAGTTCCGTCCTCAGCCCTGTAAGTACGAGGTATCCATCCTTCGGGACACCATCCCCATCCCATGAAACCACATGGTGATCCCGATGTGAGCGGCCAATACGAAAGCAGTGGATGAGTGTCATGCATAATAACTCGTCTGAAACGCCAGTGGTCCTCCTCGACGGGCCTAATTATACCAAGGCAAATCCGTAAGCCGCCTTCGCGCGACGATAAGGTAGGGTACATACCAAGGCGTAGGGCGTATAGTAGTATAAACTGCATGGGAGAAGTGAATTCCTTCGTGAACATATGTCTCGTCAATGGGATCGGCAATTGAAATGACAACTCGATGCTCCTGAAACTGTAAATCTCCTTTAGCGAAGACGACAACAGGTTCGTCCCGATCGTCGACTGCCGAGTACGCTTCAGCTACGTCGACACGGTAGCAGAAGGGCTCCGATGCAAGGTGATGGTTCTCGTAGAGGCATACTTTGTACTCAGGGGGGATTGTAGATAGTTGAGCGCGAGAAGGTCCATAAATCCATACTGCTGAGCCTACGTTGTATGATCTTGTATTAGCATCGCAATGTACCATAAGCAATTGTATAACTTACCACTAAATTGGATTGTTAAGGTAGCAAGCTGGTGATTGAGGCTACGGTGCACGGTGGCAAATTGGCGCCCATTGCGAATCACTTGCGTGTTCCACGGTTGAGCCCATGTCCAACAACTCTGCCAAAAAATCCAGTTCATCCAACTGACACAGAAGTTATTCTTTGGCCCATATGAGATAAGTTCCGGGTCGGTATCGTAAATCGTTGTGTTGACCGAATAGGCAGAGACACCGTAGAGTAGAGTGGCGAGAAGAACAATCAGAACTTCGATGCGTCTTTTAAGACGCGTCATCGCGGGATAACTAGATCTCTATTCCGGTTGATGTCTGGGTTTGGTAAGGGGATAGAAGTGTCGAACAGGCCGTAACAGTATGGAACGGGCGAAGTGGCTACGATTCTCACACCCGGAAACGAATGTCCGGATCAGAAGGTCACGTGATTTGAACATCATTTATTTTGTTGAATGCATTTATGAAGCGTTACATGAATGGAAATTGTGCTGCATGATGCACATTCACAGAGTATCTTCAGGTGTATATGAATTGGGTAAACTAAACAGTGGATGACTTGCAACTAGCAGTTGCGCTCGTAACCGTCACCTCGGCTTATCCACTCAATCTTGTTGGCGCATGAGATTGATGTCTAGCAAGTTAGAAGGGAGCAAACAGAGTTTTAATACGGCCAAAGTGAGCTAGAGTGTGATTGTCTTGGCACATAATGAAGGAGATATCTTAAACATCCGTGTTTTTATCTTTACGCTTGTATGTGCGCTGTATGCGTGGGGTTTCAGTCAATCCTGTGGCAGGAACATTCTCCATTGATTCAGGATGAATGCAACCCGATATAATACAGCATAATGTTACAAGCTCAACTCTTTCTTGACAGTCCATTTCAGTCCAAAAAAACAAAACATGCGAGCATCAGCCAACACCAAGTGACCTTGACATACTAAAGGGTAAGCAACTCTCGCATTCTGTGTTTCCGAGGGATCAGTTAAACACTTGCGGTCCTTCAACCATATAGCTTCACAAATATCGATCGCGAGGCTTAATTTTGACCCTGTCTTCCTTGACGGCGTGCTCCGCGATCACGGCCTCTATGCCCCCCACGGCTTCCTGGCCCTTCGGGCATGTTGTTTTCCGCCACCCGCCCTCCTTGGTTAGGTTGGGCGTTTGTAATTTCAACGAGACGGCTGGCTGAACCTAACCCGCCAGAGGTGATCACGCCTCTCGCCCCGGCGAAGTCCCTTCCACCTCTTCGACCGCTTCCACTTCTTCCACCACGGCCATTTGCGTCCTCAATCTCGACTCTGTGTGCACTGTCTCCGTTTGGGTGAATATTTGCCGTCGCGCCGTGCGAATTGCGATTAGATGGGCGCTGCTGAGCGTTGGCGTTGCGTCTATATCTAGTATCTGGTCTTGGATCCGGCCTCAGCATGTGAGTGGGTGTGGTCTCACCCGCAGAGGATGGCGTAGCGCCACGCTGTGAAGGCTGGTGCACATGTATAGCATCTTGACCTGAAGCGTGAGCGTGATATGACCGTTGAGCCGGCACAACATGGGTGGATCGAGTGGTGGACGTTTCAGCACAAATGACGGCGGGGGCTTGGGCCGGTGTGACCAGCGACGACCTGGGTGATAGACTATAGCTCCGTGATCATGTGGAATATTAATATCTGTCATATGACCAGCTGGTGGATTTGGGCTGTAGTTGATAAACTTAGTACGGGTTTCGCGTTTCAGAAAACCACCTTGACTTGCCTGGCGTATTCTTGCGGCTCAAAATAATGAATCGACCTGAATGGAAACACGCGAACGCCACTGCCAGTGTTTATAAGTCGAATAGTTAAACGGGTACTACTAGATGGGTCCAGTCCGTCGTGCTTCCATAGTAGGACAGATTCGTGGTCGTGTTCCCACTTCATATACAGTGCGCCTGCTGAAGATTTACAAATTCGCAACGACCCTAATTGATCGACAGCGCCGGCTGAAATCACGTCTCATATTTGTCAGTGTTCCAAGCAAGATCGGGAATAAACTTGCCTGTAAATGTTGCTGTTACGCCCCATTTGTTCTTATCCCATTCGTTGTCCGATCTCAGCTCGCGCCACGACACGACAGACCTATCTTCAGCCCTATAGATGCGTGGCGTCCATCCATTACGGCACCACCACCAGAATGTACATTCTGTCGCCGGTGCGCCAGGCGAGTATGATAGAAGTAGATGGGTATCGTGAATAACTACTCGTCTGAATCGCCAGTGATCCTCTTCGACGGGCCTGATTAGATCAAAATATGTTAATAAGTACTCTTTCACTGATAAAGACAGATACAAACCATTTGCGAATATGACAACATGTTCGTCTCGGTCGTCAACAGTTGAATAAGCTTCGGCTACGTCGACACGTTAGCATATCAGATCCGAGGCAAGGCGATGATTCTTGTATAAGCATATTTTGTACTCAGGGGGAATCATTGATAGCTTAGCACGAGGAGGTCCGTAGAGCCATACCGCTGAACCTGAGTTGGACAAGCTTAACCTCATATTCTTATATAATATTAAATTACGGAACTTACCTGTGAATTCAATGGCTAACTTGGCAGCCTGGTGATTAAGGCTGCGATGTACCGTGTCAAGCCGCTGGCCATTATGAATCACTTCAGACGTCCACGGTTGAGCCCAAGCTTCACACTGTCGCCCAAAGAACCAGGATTTCGACCAGCGAATACATAATTTTGCCCCCGGTTCGTAGAAGACGTGCGCGATGTTAGTGCCATAGACTGTGGTGTTGACCGAGTATCCTGAGGCGCCGCACAACAAAGTGGCAATAAGTACTACCAAGACCTGAACGCGTCTTCTAAGACGCTCCATGGCTAGAGAAACGTCAAATTGATTTATCTCTAAGCTCTGGAAGGGTGCAGGTTCGCCGAACAGTCGTAGTAATGAGCGGTCAACCAAGTGGCTACAATTCTCGTCCGGAAACAAAATGTCCGGATCACACAATGGATAGGCGAAACGTGACCAAACATAGATTACACTGCACAGACCGGACTATATAACACATACAACAGTACGAAATTAGGTATCTACAGTAAACATACGAAACACATTAATCGTCTAGCCTCATTGGAACATTCACTCCACCGAAATGGTTGTTGGTCGGGCGCGGAACAGGCTCTGCGGAAACTCTATCACGTCGGATGCTCCTTCGCCTGGTGGCTTCATGAGTGTCCTGAGTAGGTGCAGCCATAGGGAACCCCTCCTGGACTTCAGAATTTCTTGGATCGTTAGGATTTAGGCGTCCATCCGAACCAATTAACAGGATAGCAGGCCGAGTCCACCATATAAGCAATGTGTTGATCAGCCCCATAAGGTTGAATATGGAGCTAAAAACCATCGAGGGAGCCAGGATGTGAGAACTCGTCAAAAGGTCAGGGTGGACGAAGCCTGCCCAGCGAATGATAGATAACGGGAGGACACAGAATGTATACGCCAGGGGGTACCTAAACGAATATCTCAGCACTGGCCTATGTATATGCGTTTCGTGAGACCCACCAAAGGAGCTTAGCTGCCTCGTTGCTCTCATCAATCTCAATCTCAACACTCCCTCCGTCAAAATCTGAGCGGCTCCCGTTAGGAAACCGAGCCTTGTTGTCTTGTTTATTTTCGCGCTGCTGTTTGCGCAAAATGAGGTACGCTGGCACGTACAGCGCGATGTTGCCCACACCGGCTACCCAGAGCCTGCCAAAAACGTTTTAGACTAATTGTTATGATCAGGGATTGATTAGACTTACCACAGGTATTCTGCGATGATTTTATGTGCCAGGTATTTCCCATTGACCCAGCACCCTAAACGTTCAAGGTGAAATTCAGTAAAAAGAGCTGTGACAACAAAACACAACGAAAAGACTTACACCATGGTGTAGGAGTATAATACTTGGTCACGTTCCCCTTGGAGTCTTGCTCCTCGTCGTCATTATGCAGCGCAAGAGGGACCACAGCCCAGAGCAATACCCAAAGCCAAATCAACACCACCACTGCAAGACAACGCCATGGCCTATATAAGGGGCGCCGGTTCGGATACACCGCTAGCCATGTATACACGGCCACGGCGAGGGTCGACAGCGCAGCTGCTGTCTCACCCATAGTCTGCAACACTCCTTGAGCGTTGCAATATGACCCGCAGAACACTTGCTGGTGGTGGGCCCAGTAAATGTCTGAAATTGCCCCGAAGGACATTAAGATATCGGCTACAATGAGGTTGAGCTATATTTGAAGAACGGTCAACAGACTGATGAAAGGACACAAGAAGAACGTACCATAAGTATGTCAACGTTGCCTCTAAACAACCTCCATTCTCCGCCAGGTGGTTTGATTACGTTGCGACGATAGTTGTTCTACTCAGCGGCGTTAGTGCGCATTCCATCTTAGCGCACATTAGAATAGCATACCGCAATAATACCAAGTAAAATCAAAAGAGACAACAGTGATATGAGCCCCATCTGCGAATGAAACTTCGAGAATAAACCAAGTAGGTCAACGTCAACCCCCGCCCAAGACCGCAGAAATGGACTCACAGAAAGCCCAACTACCGCGCCAGTACTCAAACAGACATGACAAGTCGACTTCTCCTGATTATCGAGATAGCTAGTAAAGTTGTTTTTGCAGTCAACAGGTCCTGAGCCTGTATTCATAGTGGGGTCGCGAGAGGAGAGGTGAGAAAGTTAATCTGAGCAGGCCACCGGCTCACTTTATTTATATGCGCGCTCGCCGTTCTAAAACCAAGTCATCGGACACCTATAGATCCATAAGCAGCAATTAGCTTTGCGCCATTGCGGATGCAGTACGGACGCGCGCGTTTTCACAAGGAAGTGTTCCAAAGTGCCTGACAAGGAGACTAGGGATATGGTCGGCCACTCGATGAACTATCTTAGATACCTTACCTAGAGACAAGTGCGCGAAGATCCTACCAAAAACTAACATCCCCCCGAGAAAGCTGTGTTGTGTAATACGCCCCGCCTGACGTAAGTATATACAACAGCAATCTTTCACCTTTTTCGAGCTGCCCTCACTGCCTCGTTGTGGGTCATCACTGGATTATCATTGGTGGTGCGCAGCTGCGCATGATCGGCGGTGCCGCCGAGGCCGTTCGGTCGCCCTTTCACGGCCGAGGAGAATGAAAAGACTGATGGGATGTACCCGGGCATTGCTGTGCAGCCGAATACCTATGAGTCTAGACGCATATAGTTACTCACACGCCATCTTCAACGCTCAGCGTCTGCCTGAATATCTAGATAAATCCATTCCGATCACTATCCGATGTTTCCATGGTAGAATCAGGTACGATAAAGTCTATTATTACTCGAGCCCTTGAACTCCTGAAACCAGGAGTTTATTATTGTAATGCGTATCTCTCCGATCCTCCAAGCTCTCACTCGTTCACCCTCCGGTCTATATCCACTTCCGACCTTTCTTCTGAGCTCCTTCAGTCGTCACAGGTGCTGGAGAGCCAGGTGACGCAGTCGGTTTAGGAGGAGGTCCTTTCTTCTTGCTTGCTTCAGCGACAAGTCTGTAATGGATAATGCGGGCTGTAAGTGTCAATGCTCCAAGATAAAAGGCATTGAACCCACCGTTCAAGCTCACGCCTCTCCTCGTCAGATTCATCGGGCTTAACATCTTTCAAGAGCTCCCCGATCAACAACAAGGCCTGCCAAAGTATATTAATGGGGTATTTCTTCGTATTTGAGGTTTGACTTACCTGCGCCCTCAAGAACAGCTGCTCCTTAGATACTCCGCTCTCTTCGAGAACTTTGTCACACACTTCACGGAGAACTTGGCTAACCTCCCATCGAGTGCCTCGCCAGGATGCGAGCAAGATCTGCGGTCAAACGCCAATTAAGAGCCTGTACGGGGGTGAATGAGCGGTATCAAATATGACACTTACCTTGCCGGTCAAGTCCATCTCAAGAGCGCGCAGCTCAGCTTCTGCGGCGTCGCCTTTCTCTTGAAGTCGGGCCATATCCTGAAAATCATGTATTTCGTGAGATACTTATACACCAATGCTCCCCGCAGGTAACAAACCTCCATAACATGTTGTACGCCAATGCTACATGATAAAACCAATCAGTATCGCCTTAAAGCAGTCTGATATTCGACTTACGCGCTACCAAGTACACCCCAAGCCTCCTTAGCAACAGCTCCTTTCTCCTTCAATCTAGAAACAAATCCGGGTCTAAACAGCATCGACAAAGTTAATACAATAAACACATGACTTTGTAGTTTTACGCACATTCCAAGAAACTTGCGCGACTTCAGCGCAGAGTTCGCTTTCATGAGGTATACAGTTCCTAAGAGAAGCAATGATTAGGTACACCCTCTCCGTAAACGTACGGGCTGCTCACCTATGGTATGCAAGAGCTACGAACGGGTTAGGGTGCTATTTGGCCTGGGCTGGACAAGACTCACTTCAACGCCAAAGCTCTCCAACTTCAAATCCTCCGCCTCCGTCTTGAGCTTTGCCAACCAGGCCTTGACTTCAGGATCTTGTTTGTCATTAGGCTTCTGGGCACTCATGTACGGCCTAATTCGCTCCTTCAATTTCTCTGTCAAAGTTTTAATCCTGCTAGAGTATAAGTATCGTTAAAATGTGTGCGGCTCGATCGAGCATACCTCTCTTCCATAACCTTCTTCCGCTGGGCATCTAATTCCTCGAGTTTCTTCTTCTGCTCAGGAGAAAGTTTATTCTTTCCCTTCTTATCCTTCTCCTTCCCTGTAGCAGTCGGAGTCGCAGCACCACTTCCCTCGTGTTTCACTAGACCTGAGTCTGTTCGTCCAGTATGAGGCGTCGAGTCCGTAGTTATGATAGGCGGTACATGCCCAGCATTGTCCCCAACGGGGGGCTGCGAAGGTGTGGTCGCAGCACCAGACGTTGGCACCGCAGAAGTAGGAGATGACACAGTTTGAGGGTGCGGAGACGTAGAACGGCTTGGATCGACCGCTTCTGTTCCCATAGCCGCTCGGTCTTCATCGGTCATCATAACCTCCGCAGCGCTTGTCATTTCCTTCAACAAGGAAATTTCGCCAATCTGTGTTGCAAGTATCAAATAAAAGTTACGTTAGAATATGACGAGAGGTGTCATATGAAATACACTTGCCCAGTCGACGAAACGCTCGCCGCCAAAGACGTTAGCAAAGAAAGCGGATGCATCCTCGAAACCTCCATCAGGCCCTTCAACCTACTCCCAGGTTAATTTCTGGTGTGTTGGCAAAAAGAGCACAGAAACGAACCTTGTTCTTGCCTTGCTTGTCGTATACAGCTCGCATGTTCTGGATATAGATAGCTTGTCAATTTGGCACTGCCTGCGCTGCGGAAAGGGCGAACACGTACGCCATCGCTGAGGACCTGGTATGCAGTACTGAGCAAAGGAGGATTAGATTTAATTCATATCACTCGTTTGGGGCTCATGAACGTACCTAATCTCTTTGAACTTCTCCTCCGCGTCGGGCGAGGGGTTCTTGTCAGGATGATACTTGATAGCGGCTCGGCGGTACGCTTTCTTGAGCTCAAGGTCCTTAACATCTGTACGAACACCAAGCTAGGTGGCTGAAGTTGAGGCAACCGTTCACCGTAGATCATCACAATTTTAACTTACCTGCAAATCGACAATCAATGAGTTCCTAATTAAGCATTATTGCACTACGCCCTTCGTCAATTCACGTACCAGATCATAATATTCGCGGTCGAAGACCTTGGGTTCGGGGACAGCGGGAGCTAGATCGGCCATGTTTGTGTTCAGGAGATGTGGCGTCTATGTGGTGGGTGGGTGGATGAAGGAAGTGTGCACTGATCGCTCGAACTTTGTCTCTTTGGCGCTTAAGCAGTGCCATGACAAGTGCAGTGCTATAACACCGCCACCACGTAATCTTCGTGCCCTGCCACCACCGGCCCTGACAGAAAGAAAATTCTGGGTGAACTCTGGAGCTGGGAGTTCTTGTTCGTGCTCTTGAAGAATACTCGTGTGCCTGGAGCTTTTCGCTGCTGAAAACTTGGCGATGAAACTGGGTTCAATGGAATTTCCTCCGCTGAAAAGGGCTGTATATCGACGAATCGATAGAGCATCGATACTATTCCGCCATACTAGCCAACTCTAGAGAACTTGCCGTGATTTTCTCATCTGCTAAAACAACCTTTAGCCATCCAAATTTCCTGTCTTAGAAGGCTTTGGACAATACTTAGTTTGTCGCTAGACAGCTCGGCACCCTGCCAACCACAAGCTCAACGTTCTAGGGTCTTCACTCAGTCTGAAAGATGACATACAAACCCCCAACACATGGCAAATCTTCACCGACGGATGCCAATCACCTCCTTCTGCCCACGGACAATGACCTACAGTACATCTCTCTCTCACCCAAAGAAGGTCCGAACCTCAGCATCGCGCAAAGATCGTATCGTAACCTTGATCTCCGCTTCGACAAGATGACTAGAGCCATGTAAGATGTTTCTATATCATGTGCTTGCTTGTATAATGTCCGTGTTCAACGTTTAGATCGTCAGCTCGGTCGATGCCCGCCCCCTGTAGAAAGGTACTCGGAAGCTTGCTCAATTGTTCTAGATACCAATCTTCCATGCCGGAATATCTGTAAAGGGTTTGGAGATCCTGTGCGGCTCGGCTATCAACGGTTCGGGCTGCGCCGTCGGGCCATGTATGGTATGTATGCACCCAGCGCGCAAAACGACCCAGACTTAGCTCGTTCATTTTCCATGGACCTCCGATGAGTAGAACGCTAATCAAGATTTGCTGTAACGTCTATCCTCGGGCACGTTCTACGGGCCGGTGCGTATCGTCGAAGACGTCATCGCATGCGCTCACTGCCCCGGCGCCGAAGATCCGTTGCAGAACACCAGCGGGCGGGCTAAGCAACCTTTGACGGTCCTATGTTCAAGTCGCAGAAATAGCGCGGACGATCGGCGGGCGATAGGATAATCTGAACACATTGGTTGAATGTCCGGCCAACATCCGGGCCTGGACCTATCAGTTTAGTCCAAAGGCCTGTGTTTTTGTCGCTCTTGTGAATGTAAACATGACAATTTACTGTAAAGCCTTTGGTCGGATTAAAGAGATGTCCATCAACTACCCGAGCCCGGTGTGGCCGCCGCTATCCGAACCTCCCCGTACAGCATTTGCAGTCACCATTCCTCGTTCGCTCCGGCACGAACGGCCCAAATGGGCCTTGCGGAATAAGCAAGCGCGCATACATATGTCTGAAACCTTGCCACATAACGTACTGTTTAGACAATCTGAGAGATTTTTGCTTTGACGCAAACATAACGACGAGCTTGATCCTGGGGTAAGATAGCAAAGTAAGACCCAGCTTGACAACGGCGTTTTCGCCTCCATCCCCATTTCTTCAACGTCTCGATCCACCCCTGGTTCTACTTCTTGAACACTCCAACCTAACACCAAGGTACATGCCTCGGGTAGAATATATGGCTCTCAACCTCAGCCCACCCAGTATGCAGCTCATATCCGGTGGCGTAAAATGCGGGGGGCTCCGAATACGTTAGCCGCGGAGCTCGGCATCTTACATTTGGGCTAGGCCTTGCACATAGCTTGCTTTGCATTCGGTGGTACTGTAGCGCTCCTTACTATTCTCGGTCCAGCTTGCTTTGCAGCAACGTTGATGTGCTATCAAAAAGAAACACAAGTATAATCAGCTTCACAGGCTGAGAAACACGTTAGCGCCAGTGCAGCTTCTGTAACTACTTATGCCGGGAAGGATAGATGTCCTTGCTTTATCTGTCAGCAAGGCTTTGCTTCAGCACAGAATTTAATGACTAAACCCCCGCATTACATTTGTCTGTACGAAATTTCAGCTGCCCAACATCATCGACGTTGATCGGCCACCAACTGATCCCCGATGCAAATCAAAAGCTCCCATCCAACACCACAAATCACAAAACCTCAAAACCTCAAAAACAACGACCATCCCTCAAAAGCATTTCTCCTAACATAAGCCAGCCCCCGTAACGTTACCTCCTATCCCTCATAACTTGCGCGCACACCGAAAGTTCGTCCGAGATAGGCGACACCTCCGAAACCCAATCACCGACGCGCGATGCCCACAGCCAGCGACTCCCCCTCTTATCTCGCGCACCTTCTCAGATTGAATGGGAAGTGCTGGGTCGGACTTTGTGCGCACATGGGAACCAGAGTGCGATAAGACTCGGAATCCGACTGGACCTGAACAACATGGAGACGTCATCGACCGAAGCTCATAACAAAGCTGGACAAGATGATATCATTCGTTCTTTCGAAAACCAAAACGTGGGGAACCGGCAAATCAAGACTGCGATATCTGATATCATTCTCATTACACTGTAATCTTTGGGCACATCTACGAAAAAGGAAAACGACAACGACTGAAAAACGAAACTCTATAAATAGCCAGAGCGCTTCAGGCTGAGACGGGTGGAAGTACAGGATAACTGGAACATGCACTGCGGAACCTGAATAACTCTATAGCAAAAAAACAAACAGCAAACAGCAACCAGCGAAAAGCAGAAGGATACAGCGAACGAACAGAACAAAAAGAGAAATAGCCCAGAAGGAATTATACACACATACACCAATATTATAATACTATACCACAACCGTGCCCGAGTCAAGTTCGGAGGACAGCGCACCAAGAGTATTTCGAGAGCACACAGCAAAAACAGAACAGAGAGGACCGGACTCAGGACCACAACCACGGATGCTCAACAGCCTCTTGCGCAGATGCCCGCGCAGCGGGATCGAGCGCCAACACACCCCTCAAAAACGAATCCATCTCCTCCGCCGCCTCTGGGTTAAACTCGTACTTGTCCCGCAGCACAGAGAGGATGGGCCACATGTTGATCTTCCGCGCCGGCACGTTTCTCAGCGAGCCTAGACACCATAGAGTAAGCATTATATACGAGGAGGCAGAAGATTGAATGAACGTACAATCGGATCGGAAAATAGCCTTGCTATACACCCCGCCCTGCGCCGCCTCGCGCGTAAACGGTCCAAGCGCCTCATGCATCTGGCAAATATGGTCGTCGTCCCTGGACCACAGCGGCTCACGCGACTTGGGCTCAAACAGAAAGTCCCCAGTCAGGAGCTCGAACACCTGCCAGCAAATCCCATATTAGCATCAACATCGAATGCACCCTCAATTTTTGAGAAGATACGCACCACACATCCGAGCGAAAAGAGATCCACCGCTGTTCCCCATGGCTTACGCAAGATCACTTCAGGAGAGCGATACTGCCGGGTCTGAATATCATCTGCAAACCAAATTTTTAGGTCAGCCATCGCGCATACATTCAAGATTGAGTTCAGGCTCGTAAACGTCACAAGACCAAACGCCACAACAAAGTTAGAAAAGTCGCAAACTAGGAAGAAGGCACACGAGATGACCATGCGCGAAATGGAAGTGGGAGAGCATATTGCGCCGTTGGCAGCAGTTGCGGTAGGCGCGAAAGTTGCGTCGTACGTTGGCCGTGTGGCGTAGTGCGCGGCGCATGTAGCGTCCGCCATATCGAGGACTATCCCAAATGTGGGAGTATGCCCTCAAGATAAACAGCCGTGCATGACCGGACGAGTTAGTCTGACCTGTCCCTGTGACGGCCCGTCTGAAATGAAAGGGCCGCAACACGAAACGGGAATGACACCACCCACCAAACAGCCAACACCACCCAACCAAGACGTAGGGCAGAACAAGACCCAACGCAAGCGCCAGCACAGAAAAGGGAACAAGGAAATGTGAATGAATGGTGTGCAGGTGGAAAATCCGGGGTAAAAAAGCGCCATACCCAAAACGAACTGAAAAGCCAAAAGATAAGGAGCAGAGACGTGAACTCACCGGTAACATGTCGCCCAACGTGCACGGCGTTGCCCAGATCGGCGATCTTGACAGAAACCTGCTCGTCCACGGCGCTCGCGCCTGGAAGGTCCATACACGGCATCGGCGCATCCTCAGCCTCTGGCTCTGTCTCCACAACTTCCTTGGGCTCAGACCCCGAGGGCATAGGCGTAGGAAGCGGGATGGGCGTAACACTCAGTGGCGCCGTGCGAGAGAGGAGTGACGGGCCATCGAGGACGGACAATCGGGCGTTGGAGTTGACGTTGGCGTCATTGGTTGGCGAAGACTCTAGGTCAGCCTTGGCTGAATGCGGGGCGACATCGTCGTGTTCTGTCTCGCTCGTCCACCCCGAGCCACCGGTGAGACTAAAGATCACAGACGCGGCGCAACTAGAGGTCGCGCTTGTCTTTCCGCCAATGCTCTGTCCACCCGTACCCGGCCCGGTCACGTTCGAGCCCGAACCAGAGTCGGTCTGTCGGTGCTGGTGTGGGTGTTCCTCGGTCTCTTCCTCAACAACCAGTTTGGACATCCTCAGCGCAAGCTGATCAAATTGCGCATGCATGGGCATCGCTCCCACAGATCCCTGACTCCCACTCCTCCCCATGCTGACGCTCGGGCTAGGGCTAGGTAACGGTTGGCTCCCAATGATGAAGACTGCATTGTTCCGCCTATTTGGCCCATGCGACTTTCCGCCAAGAGCGACTGAACGTTCGACAGCTGGCGGACTGGAGGCGAGTTCGGCGCGAATATGAGCCTCGACGGCCGAGGGCGCGATGCGGAGCAGGATGTTCTCTGGTTTGAGGTCTGGATAAGGGATAAGCCAAGGGGCGAGAGGAGGTAGATAGAGGGAAGGCGGTGTAGGGGAGATTGAAAAGTGCGGGGCAGAGTTTGATGTCAGTATTCGGTATCTATCCGCTGTGACGGGTAGGGATGCGGGCACGAGAAGGGGTCTGTGGAGCTCTCGGGGAACAAGCAACGTGTAATTTGGGGACGTACCGGTGTGGACAAGTTGGCATACACGGTGCAGATAGTCGAGACCCTGGAGTGTCTGGCGGGCGATCTGCTTGCACAGAGGGAGGGGGATACCCCGGTGCTTGTACTCGGGCTGCTGGATAAGCTGCAAGAGGTTCATACCCAAGGGTTCGAAGCTGGATGAGATACCAATTAGCGCGACACAAGACGTGAAACACCGCAACGGACTAACGCTATGCAGGAATGAGACTGGCCCGAGCGGGGGTTGGTATGCTTGAATGAGTCAAGAAAGGTGACGAGGCGGTCGCGGCCGGGATGCTCTGCGGCGATGGGGCTAGCGTTCCGGCTGTCGATGACATGCTGGAGGAGGGCAATTTCGTCGGCAGCAGTCTGGGAGTAGCGCGGAGCGGACTTGACGACTTTCAAGGCAACGTGGGAGGATGTCTCAGAGTCGTGGGCAAGCCAGACGGTGCTAAAGTGACCCCATCTGCAGCGGCATTAGCACGCATAGAACACTACAAATGTCTGGACTCACCCGAGCTTGCGCACGATGCGGTAACGCTGGCCAAAGCGGTCTGCGATGCGGATGCGCAGATACCCGCCCGGCTGGTACTCGTTGGGCGACTCTTCTGCCCATTCTACAAGCGGTGCGCGTGGGGGTATTGGGCGCGACACCGGGACCTGCTTCGTCGGCATCCTAGGCGGCTTTGCGCGCAGGTTGGGCGGGTCGGGGATGGTGTAGACGACGGTGCGAGTGCCGCCGGGGGAATAGCGCTCGGTGCGGTAGGGGACAGAGGGGTCCGAGTCCATTGGGGAGATGACAGAGTGCATCGAGTGCGAGAGCAGGGGCGACGTGCACATGCTGACGACAAACGTCGACGCGGGCAGCTTATCGCATCTCTTTAAAGACGTTCTTAAAACGACGTCAATCCAGCGCGACCACTTTTCTGGCTCGGCACGTTCCGACTCCGAAAATCAGCCAGGCCAAGTCAACTCAATTTCACTCTAATCACAACTGTAATCAACACACCACTACAATCCTACTTGGGCTACTCCCTCCCCCGCCCCCGTACCCCCGCACTGTCCAGATTCCGCAACCGCAGCTCGAGCAAGAACTCCTCGTCCCGCACTCCCTGCACCCATCGCCGCACGGCGCGGCTCCCTGCCTTCCAGAGTCCGATGGCAGACGCGCCGCAGAAAATACCCGGGTACACGACCGTCACTGATCATCCAAATCCGTCAGCACACGTCCATATTCCCAAGCGTGTCCCCCGAATCTCGAACGCTGCATCTCCAGCGCCAATTTCCCTCCAACCAAATGTCATGGCCTAACAAATCACCCGGCCTCCCAAATCTCACAGTCCGTATCGGGCCCGCCTGCCTATCGTGTCTCCCCCAATCGACAGACCGGCCCTGCGCCAAGTCCAAAAAGCTAGACCCACGATCCAGGACCGGTGTCCATATTCCATCCCACGTAACCCAGCTTCCACCACAGAAATCGAGATCTCACACAGAAATCCCACGCGGAAAGAAATCAACTCACACAGCGCGTCAGCTCCCCACCGCTCCGCCCCAGGCAGCGCCCTCTCGAGCGCCCAAAATCCAAGCGCAGGGGCCCCAATGACCAGCATCAGCCCACCGCACACAGGCCCGATAAAGGAGCGTGTTGCGGCGAGTGCGTCGGGTCGCGTAAGGCCATTGCGCAGAATCTACGTCACAAAACGTGTTAGCGTGTGAGAACATAAACGAATATTACCAAGAAGCATGGATCAGGATGAGAGCAGGAGCTATGGAAGATTAGAGATAATAGGAGCGTTGGCGTGATGCGCAATAGGAGCATTGGCGAGATGCACGCCGCCTGCACGCTTAGCAAATAGGAGAAAACGCAGTGATAATGAACAGGGGTCCAGAACGCGTGCAGAACGCATCAGAAATGGACGAGTAATACGAATACGAAGTATCAATGCGCGCACATCTCCGCCAGCGCGATCTCATCCGTCTGCGATAGGACACTGAATACACAATCTCATCGCTGCTAAGGTCCCATCGCCAGTGTGTAGTCCTACCGCGTGATACAAGAGCGTGATTACTCCTGGCAAGAACACCGCGGCAATGGCAGAGAGCACTACCACGATGGCAAAGAACGCCATCACAATGGCGCGTCTACCACGTCCATGGTAGAGAGCTGCCATTTGGTTGGTGCGCCATCGCCGTGCCAGCAAAATGCATTTCCAACCATCGGCAGGGCCATACCATCGTAGCCATGCCAGACCCTAGAACACCATAGCATCGCGAGCGCCACACACCGTCTACCAGCCAATCGACGGCGTCATTGTCCTATCGACACGCGGCAGCCTCCTCGTCATCTATCGTCACTCCCATCCAGGCCACCGCCACGCGGCCCCGCCCGTCTCGAGCGAGCCGCAGATCCTGGTCCAGCTCTGAGTCTGGCTCTGGATCTCGCTAAGAGCCTGGCATGAAATCTCACAAAACCCATCCCAGGACCGTACGCGATCCATCTCGGCAACACGCATACCAACGCCCACACAACGAAGAAATTTCAGACCGACTCACCTGCTCCATCGCCCGTCCTAATTCCTCGACTCGCTTATCCACTTCCTCATCTTCCTCTTCATCCGCTTGGGCGCCTTCCGCCGCCGCCACAACAGGGTTTACCACCGGCTCGGCGTTAGCGATAGCTCCTGCTCCAGCCCCAGCGGCGCCTCTCGCCCGCATCCTCATCCTCCACGTCTGCCACCCGATCTTCATGAACACGAGCCCCAACGCCCATTCCTCAGCAATTCGCACGACAGGCACCAGCCCCGGATTCCACCATACCCGCAACGGCAGGACGACATATACCTCCACGGCCATCGCTACTAGCGCGGGCATCACCACGCCAAGTCCGAGCCCGAGCCATACGACATTCGCAAGCCAAGCTACCGCGCCCCGTACATGTATTTTACCCGCGCGCATCGCCCGCTCGAGGCGCCAAGCTCCCCAGAGGACGTACCACCCGATCGCGAGTGCGTATCCGTCGTGTACATGGGTTTTACCAGTCGCATGCGCAAGGAGCCATCGTCCGAGAAGAATAGGGCCTGCTGTACCAGTCACAACAACAGTTGCGGCCGTGATCCAGAGCAAGATGACAAGCTGCATACACCGCGCTCCAAAGTACGGCGGGACGTGCACGATCGTATAGTCCTGGTCTGGCTGTCGTCCCGCCCGCCTTGTCTCCTGGTCCTGCAACTCCATCACCTCCTGCCCGCGCTCGCGTACCGCACGCCCAGCCCGATCAACTTCAATCAGCACCGGCTCATCGCGCAAGAAAGCGATGTTGTCTCCTTTTGGTACCCGCAACCAGCGTCCATACATCTCTTCCTCCTCTGGAATCGTCCAACCAGCTACAGGGTCCTCCATCGGCCGCAAACCAGTCGACCCCTGTTGCAACTCGTCCGCATACAGCTTGCCGAACATAAATGACGATAAGCGCAGCTGGCGGGCCGTATATTTCCACCACTCTTCCAATCGCGCCCGCATCCACACGCCCAGGGTCAGGCGCTTCACGGTCGGCGGTACAACTAGGTGCAGGAACAGCAGGTCGACGGGGATCTCCGAAAGAGGCTCGCTGTAGTAGAAAGATAGTGAATTTAGATCGGCGGTTTCGGGATAGGATTTCATCCCATATTTTCGTGTAAGCCAGTATCGCGTGCGCAGGTTCCAGAGTCGGTTAATGCCATACCCGTCAGCCCCGTATGTGCAAGCGCATCCGCGCAAGACCCGACAAGCACCAAAACGGCAAGTTCCGGGAGGGGATCGTCACAACAGAAACGCGGGGCAGAAAGAACCAGGGGAAGCATAAAGTTAAACCGTGTCCCATCAGCGACTGCATATAATAGAAATGACGAAGAATACTATACGTACCGCATATTTCCCCGTAGCGGCAGAATACCGGAGAACACAGGGGCAAAACGCAGTGTATATACCACACTACCGATGGCGACGACGATAACCACCGTGTACATGATCGCGCTCACAGCGAGCTTGCGCAGCTGTGTCAGCACACGTTTGTCGAGTATGTCCCGGATGGGCGAAAATGATGCGTCTTGCGGATCCCTGCGCCAT
This sequence comes from Ceratobasidium sp. AG-I, assembly GCA_015039395.1. Lineage (NCBI taxonomy): Eukaryota > Fungi > Basidiomycota > Agaricomycetes > Cantharellales > Ceratobasidiaceae > Ceratobasidium > Ceratobasidium sp. AG-I. The sequence goes on along the minus strand of MU132149.1, from coordinate 481,685 downwards.
TCACCGATTGGTTAGTAAACTGGCCCCGGACATAACACGGACGCCGTAGATAAGTCGCGTCCGACCCTCAGAACTCTTAACTCACTTTATGAACCACATTGCGCCGGGCCGCATAACCGTGCGACAAGCCCCTAGTGTTAATGCAAACTGGTACATGACTGTGGAGCATTTCCGTCAGCATTCCGCAGGGATACCACCAAGTTGAATCGAACCGGTCAATACGATAGCCAGAGATCGTGGAGAATAAGGGTGATCGAATGAGGCAAGGCAAACGATAGGGCGGAAGAGTGATGACCACTCACAAATCGTGCCCACCAGCCAATGGCAAAAGAACGCAGTGAGCGGGGCAAAATCATAGAAGGCGATCCTGCCCGCCAGCGATGCTGAGTCGAACAGCGGCAGCGTCGCGACGTCGAGAACTACCCCGCACCCAGTTGGGAACACCAATAGCTCGAGACCAATGAACAACGCAACCTAGGGACGAAACCGTGAGCGTCTAGACAAGCCTGACTCTGCGTGTCCCCAAAGCTTGATACCCCACACTCCCCGCATCCCCCAAATCACCCCATTCAGCAAATATGGTCTGCATCCAGCAACGAGCGCAACCCCTGGGTGAACTTTCACGTGCTACCCAATGTTCATCGAAAGCCAACGCCCCTTCACCGATTCGAAAATCCTTGAAATAGACGCATAGATAACGGTTGACATACCTTTACGACTATCAACTGCTGCTTCACCGCATTTCGCAGGGCTCGGGCTGCTCCCCTTACTGCCCCCGCATTTAGCACTCCCAAGTATACTCCCATCACCACACAGAGCACCACATATCCCAACGTGATAGCGAAAGCACGCTCTGATGTTCCGTCTGCTATCGCCAATTGCCGCCATCGCCGAGCAAATGCGTGTGAAAACAGGCGAACGGCCCTACCGAGCGCGGCAAAACGCGACTCGACCTCTTCCAAGGACTGGATGGAAGGTGCAGGCAGTCGGAACACGATACGCTCGACTGCGTTGGTTGGGGATGGCCGAGGCATGGAAGCATCGACGGCCGCTTGGGAATGCGCGAGTAGCCTGTCCCAATGGTGGAAGATCGCGTTTTGAACAACGGTAAAATTCAGGCTCGACTTGGGTGCTTCATGTATGGTGGTGGCCTTCTTGGCAAGTGGGGCTGCTATTGGAATAATGCTCCCCACACCCCAACTTACGGGGCGCATCGCCAAATTCAACAAAAACAACAAACCATCGACAATGGGGTCGGTCATTACCCGCACCGCGATGATGGGGAATCGAATGATCGCGAGGACATCCTCGGGTTGTAGCTGTATATTTCACGTAAAAATCAACAGTAAACTGGAGGTCCAGATTGTACTTACGAATAATAACGCCGTGGTTTTGCCCATCGTAAACGGCATCCATATCCCGACAGCAATTGCAAGGTCAATGATGAAAATCATCAAGAAAACATTCTGGAAAACACTGGTAATGGGACCCCGCATTCCGATCGCTGTGAACCCCGAAACGTTGAGAAAAATTGCAATGTTTGAAAACCAAAACGTACCTTCTAGTGCGCCATCCATATCATCGTCTCCCATAGGTTCCACATCTTGGGGATCGTCTTCTGCGTCGTCTTCCTCCTCCGGGGGCCCTGGAACAGGGGGTGGATCGAGTCGAGCCATCGCTTGCTCCGCATCAGCTAGCTCGACTATCGCCTCACGCCACCCTGCCTCATGTCCATGGTTTGCTAGTTGATCTGGCAAGACCGCGTCGACTTGCTCCGCAATCATGGATCTGTGACGTTCTGCCAACCCCTTAACCTCTGCTTGATGTTTTTCGCTAGGATCCAATGTTGTCTCCAGTTCTTGCTCACGCGTTTGCTCCGCTCTACTGGACGAGGCTTTATTGGACCGGTCAAAGTAACCTCGCACGGAAGTGATGTCCTCAGGAGGTCTATAGAGTGCCAAACCAGGGGACGATGTTCCCGACTCCGCTGCGGGCAGTGGCTCGTCTACTCCTGGTGTACTCGGGGGTAAGGGTGGACGAGAAGAATGCCGGGAGCTATTTTGTGACAACGTCGGAGGTGTAGAAGAGAAACTGAACCGGAATTCGTCAAACTCCGTCGTGCCTTTTTCCAGCGCAGGCGTAGATGTCGTCATATGTCTCTGAGGTATGCCAGTGCGCGGGAGCTTCATGATCATTCGTGCCCCACTCGGGCGTGGAGGGGCAGGCGGGATTGTCACAGCAGCGAGCGGGAAAGGCAGAGGGCTTGGTTCGTAATGATTTGGAGAAACTGTCGAAGTTTGCCCAGTACTAGAAGATGTGGGGGTAGGAGATCCGAAAAAGCTTCTATGAGTAGGTTTAGATCCATCCAACGATTCCGCTGAAGGTACATCTTGAGACGGCACTGGGAGGATAGAAGCGGATGATGTTGGGCCGACAGAGGAGAATGTGAAGGGATAGTTTGCGACGCTGGATTCAAGCTGGGATTGTGTTGCATCAGAGGATGAAGAGTACATCTGCGAACCAGCGGATCGAGTTCCGTCCAAGGACGATTCAATCGAATGCGTCAGAGGCTGGGAGTTGGCAAGAGGCGAACTGAATGCAAAAGACGATGGCAGCGAAAGGTCGTTCCCAAACCTAGAGGATACGGCAGATGCAGCTACGCCTGGGGTGCTATCCTCGGGTGAAGTTGACTAACAATTATATGTGTGTGAGAATGAATCTACATCTTGGTGAAGATACTCACGTTAGCGATCGCATCTCCTGCTGAAAGTGCCTCTCGGGTCTCCGTATCGTTAAAGACTTCCTCATCTACATCTATGCTATCGTCCTCAGCAAGAGACGGCGAAGCTAGACGGGTGGAATAAGTTAAGTCGACGCCAACGGAACCAATTACTCACCACCTATTTCATCACTCGCTTTCTGTTTCCCTTTTCCCTTACTTATAGTCGACAACACATCATCATTACTCTGTTGGCCGTTTAGTCCACCCTCTTCGTCGCTGTATTCGTCCGTCGAATTTCCTTGGGAGTCGGGCGAAGCCTCATATGGCTCAGACTCAGAGGTCAGTTCATCTTCTTCCAGGCCGTCAACTACCGGCGTAGGTTCTGCAGGGATCTCGAGAGGCACTATTGGTTCAAGAGGGGGTAGAACCTCTTCATCCAAAATTTCGGCCTCAATGATAGGCTGTGGTGCAATGTTTGCGTTTGCGGGAGGCCCCTCGAGAACGGCGGCAGCTTCGGGAATATCTTCGTCGCCAAACACGCCTGGGCGTGCGTTCTGGATAATCCACTCCCGTAGTAGGAAGATAGTGAGAAACACAATGACAACGGCAATAGTGATAACTTGGCCCTTGAAAATATCGGCACCAAGGTCATGTGGAAACACGTTACTCAGTGTATGCTCGAAGAAACCCGAAGGATTGGACGTGACGTTTTCGATAGAGGGTTCAGCATCGGTACTGTTGATCGGTGGTAGCGGTGGTGGTGGCCTAATAGGAATTTCTTTGCCAACAACCCAATAGGCACTATAAAGGCGGCCACATGAGATGCGAATGCCATTTCCAACTGGCAGATTAAAACTCACAGAGCCTCGCCCGTCCAGAAGTAAAACCTCCAGACCAGAAGTGTTAAGTATGGCAGGATGGCTAGCCATATTATAGAAATCATAACGAGGCGCAAAGATGTAATGACGACCCGCGCGAGTTGCAGAGCAACCTTGCTCAGAAACAGCTTGGGAGGAAGTCGCTTGGGCATATCAGGCTTGTACACTGGATCAGGGCATTAGCGATGCTTCAAAATACGGAGTCGCAAGACCTACCCTTGGTGAAGCCGTATTCATACTTGCACACATCGCAAGAGCGCTTCTTGCTGTGAGCTAGCCACGTTGTCAAACTATCGAAGTGTATTTAAATAATCAGCATAATCTCAATACCAGTTTTACATACCAGTCTTGGTGAATATATCGGATAGTGCCAGAACATTTGCAGGGGTAGAACAGTGGCTGGTTCTCCTCTGCTGGTGCGCTGCAAATGCGACAAGTGTCGACCTCGGCTGCAACACGTCAGCTAAGAGAAATACCTTTGTGAGGGGTATGCGCACCATTGTCAACCGTGCCGCTGGTGGTCATAGGGGGGAAATTGGGGGTGGAGGTAGTTGGGACGACCTTGCGCGAGAAACTGCTCAGGGTAGGCGCGTTGACAAATCACACTCTAATAGAAACTAGCGCCAACTCTTCGCCACTACCTCCTGGTTGGAGCCATGGACGTTGTTGGTAGGTTCTCCAATTCCCCCATATCAAAGCTCCTCTTTTACTCAAACATACGATACTAGAAAAGGCCAACTCGTTGACGGCCAAAAAATGGGTCAAAGACATGAAGATTGGAGAGGGTACTTACGCCGTGGTATATAAAGGTCAGTCTCGCCTGTTGAGTGAGGTTTTTCTTTCTCATAGAATTTTAGGACGACAGGCTTCTAATAACAGACAAATCGCTATTAAAAAGATCAAGGTAGGGCAGATGAAAGAAGGGTTGGACCAGTCTGCAATTCGTGAAGTTCGGTACCTCCGTGAGCTGCAGCATCCGAACGTGATCGAGGTACGCGCCAATGAATCGAATTTATTTGGTCTTGCACTAATAATCCATACTTTCTATAAGCTCCTGGACGTCTTTTCCTCCAAGACCAACTTGAATCTGGTTCTTGAATTCCTGGAAACCGACTTGGAAGCCGTTATCAAGGACAGGAGCAGTGTGTTTCTGCCTGCGGACATCAAAAGCTGGATGGCGATGACACTCCGCGGCCTGGAATACTGTCATAGAAACTGGGTTCTGCACCGGGTATGTTTGCTTTCACGTTTAAACACATGGATTCGTCTAATTCGGTCGCGCCTCAAGGATTTGAAGCCCAATAACTTGCTCATTGCAGCAGACGGCCAGCTCAAGCTAGCTGATTTCGGTCTCGCTCGCGACTTTGCGGACCCAGGACAAAAAATGACCTGCCAGGTTATCACTCGGTATGCTGATTTCGCTGGGTATACTCATGTACTTATATTGTTTGTGTAAAGATGGTACAGACCTCCAGAACTATTGTATGGAGCTCGCTACTACAGCACAGGAGTCGACATGTGGTCTGTTGGGTGTATATTCGCCGAACTAATGTTGCGTACGCCATATCTGCCCGGCGAGAGTGACATGGACCAGCTCAAAACAATATTCCGAGCATTGGGGACTCCCGCGGAGGAAGATTGGCCAGTACGTTTGTCCTTCGATCTAGGCTCTTTCCTCGAATTTATCTTGTTTCCCACAGAACCATGCGTCATTGCCCGATTACACGTCGTTCGGTCATTTCCCCAAGTCCCCGCTAAAACTCTTGTTCAGTGCAGCAAGCACAGAAACTCTTGACCTACTAGGAAAATTTTTAATATATGACCCACGCAAGAGAATCAATGCTTACGATGTGAGTCTATTTACTCTTGACCATACTCCAACTATAATACTTTCTCTAGGCATTACACCACACCTACTTTTTCACTACACCTTATCCAACACACCCCTCACGACTCCCCAAAGCCTCGACTCCGCTCGTCCCTCGCCCGCTTCCACCCGATGAGGTTGATGGGAAAGATGCGCTACCTGGTGTCAAACCTGGCGGAACAAAAGTAGGCACTAAGCGAAAGGCTTCAGGTAGCCACGAAGAGCGCGAGCGGTCTGTATCACGCAAGCTAGTCTTCACTTGATGCTACATAGACTGACTATCGCTTTATTCTACGAATTGTTTTTCTGCTTGTTCTCGCTATCATACTCTTGGGAGCATTGTATTTATCGGATTCTTTATACGATGCAACAACTCATAATAATTTATTCTAATATCACCCATACGCAGTTATGCAACTTTTCGCGCCTTCTTTCGTCCATCCGCTGGTTTAGCTGCTTGTTGAGCTGTACCCGGTACATCATCAACGGCCATAAAGTCCACGTCTGAATCCTCAGGTGTAGTCACGCTTGGTGCTGTACCATTCGTTTTGGGCAGTATGGTGTTAACCATTGTCTCCCACATGGAATCATTGATCCCTTTTACTTTTCCAAGGTCTGCACGAAGTCGTGCAACTTCGGCCTCTAGCTCTGCCACCCGCGAGCTAGCAATGTTTTGCCCGACGCTGGGCCGTGTTGAAGCCCCCGATTGGGAGCCTATGAAATACGCTTGTCCAATCAAGAGCTCAGCTTTAGGGTCTGTTGAAGGGCGATTTTGCTCCTATAAGCTATGTCAATTAGAGTGTCCGAGATACTCAAGAATCAGATGTACCTTCAGTCGAGGAGGTATCATCAACGACACCTCGTGAGCCTCTCTTGCCTTGGGATCCCGCATCCTCTGGAACGGTACAACCGGGCGTAAAGGTATAGGCTCTTTCGCAGATATACCTCCGTCCCCAATCGTCGTATGTCCTTGCAGGTCGGTAGGCTTCAGCATACATTGTAGGTAAATGACCGAAAGACCCTTGTCTTTATGCGTCGCAATGGTTCGTAGGAGCTGGTGAGATTCAACATCGTAGATATTGATTGCACCAGACGTAGTGCCAACTAGCAGGAGCGTGGACGTAAACGAGATCGTCAATGTGGTGATAGGTTGGCTGGATGAACATGTCAATCACGGGTGCATCATTAGGTCCAGTAAAACTTACTCGACAACAATTTCAGCTTGTCCGTCCTCTGCCATGCGGACGACATCACCCTGTCCGCCTCCACCAACAGCTTCCATGGCCGCGATAGAGTTCCGGGCTTGGCGCTCTGAGCTCGGTTTGTACAAATTGATGCGGTGAATATTCCCGCTAGTTGAAGCAGCAAATATCACTCGCTGAGCATTGTCCATGGCTATCATTTGGACTGGATACTGGAAAGTGAATGTTGTAAGCAGTGGCCGGGATGGAGAACTCAAGTCCCATATCTTAGAACTCCAGTCAGTAGAGAACAAAAGTGTTTTATAAGTAGAAGTATACCTTGACAGAGTGATCTCGTGAGCAGGTTACTATCCTGCAGTCTGGGAACGCGCCGCTCCCGCATACAATGTCTAAGACCGGAAGCGTATGATCTGATAAATTGCAATATGGCGTCGGAAGCTCATGCTGCAATTGGTTGTCCAAGAGACTGCATATACCAAGTCAGCAAGGTTAGCTTGCTGAGAAGTGCTTTATTGCTAACCTAGTGACACTCCAAACGCTCACAGCAGAGTCCTCAGACGCCGAAATAAGAGCTGCATCGTTGGCCGTAAATTTAAGTACGTGAACACGCCGGAAATGCGCTTCCCATGAGTTCAGCATAATTCCGGATGCAATCTATTGGTGAGGCGTCGAGGTTGAGCAGGTAACGCAATACCATGTGAAGCTACCTACTTACCTCCCAGAGATAGATACGACCGTTTGCCGTGCCAACCGCACAGAGGGTGCCTCCATTATCCAAAGCTACGCAAGACGTCTTCTCGGGAAGAATAATACGCTGTGCTAGTTGATCCTATTGTACAAATTGAGAGAGGGATCAATTTTTAATCAAAAGGTGCACAAACCTTCTGAAAGTGGTAAACATTAAGTATTGGTTTGTCTAGCTGTGACGAGAAAACAAATCCCCCTTGTCCTTTCTGCGATTCGACAACAGCGGTCCCGTGAGTCGTTGAAGATGTCTGTTTGTACGTAGCTAAGCTTGCGCCAGTCTTGAGATCGTGCAGTGCCAAGTGGCCAGAGCCGGAGGCAGAGGTACTCGGGCCCAGTCCACAGAGCAAGCTCTCTTGTAGTTTCATCTGATAGCAACAGCAAGGTGCACAGGTGCTTTGCTAGCCAAAGGCGATAGATCACAGAGCAACGGTAGACAGCTCGAGCCGACGGCGCAACAGCCGATCTCTCTTCGCTGCCAGAAGTTTATTCAGGCAGGGCTACTTAATGAAGAGACTAGCCAGATAGATCCAAGCTCTAGACGTAGAGAGTAAAAGAGCCCGAGTTCAGTTTACACGAAAACGAGCGCAAAGTCCAGCCGGTGGTGGGTCTCAAAGAAAGTTCATCGGGTCAAATTAGTTTGGCGCCGACTGTAGGTGCCTAGAGGCGTCTATTTGGCCCATCGCCACCTGACTTTGCAACTTGAATCCCCCACCCTCACATCACTTGCCTCTCATGGCAGAATCGTCTCGACGCGTTCGCGATAGTGTCATAGAATGGTCAGAGCATGAGGTACAGGATTGGCTGGCCGAGCTGGGATATCCTCAGTACGAGGAACAAATCAAGAGTGAGTACGGTGTGTTGAGCGCGGACCGCTTGCTGATGTACCAGGGCAGGGCACAGTATTTCGGGAGAAGTCCTCACCAGTCTCGATCACGAATATCTCAAAGACATTGGTATAAGCTCCGTCGGGAAGAGGATAGCCATTTTGAAGGCCATTTATCAACTAAAGGTCGCACAGGAGATTGCGATAGACCCAAACGACTACATTCCACCATGTAAGTTGTATCCCTAAGATTATTGGCTCACGCTCAACGTCTTATAGCTGAGGTTGTGGACGAGGTCACAAATGAGGGCATAACTATTCAGAAACTCTGGACGATGATGGGAGAGCAAAGTAAGGGCGTTATTTGGGTTAAATGACCTGAAGGCTAAACACCCCCTGTAGCTGAGCGGATACGACGTTTGGAGTTAGAGAACCAGCGGCTTCTAGATACAATGCAAGTTTGCATGGAGGAGTTGGCTACCGTCTCACGCGCGACGCTTCAGGTAAGCCGAACCCATCGAACTATGACCTAGTGGCTAACACAGAGTTAGGGGGGAGAAGTGTCCCTACGCAAACAACCTTCTTTCCGATGGGCCCCTCAAGGACATGCCAGTCAGTCGCCTACTCGACCTACTCCGGAGCCTGTACACGACTCGCCACGACAATCACCACATATCGCTGACACAGATCTTGCAGTTTGTGATCTCCTTTGTACCAATGGCATTTCCACTGATAAAATATTCACACAGGCACATTTGATCAAACAACCGAAACCCCAGCCGTCGATTGGGGAGATTTCGGTTGCCAGCGCTACACAAGAGCGGCCGCGAGGATTAACTCGGAACGCAAGCTCTCAATCAATTACTACCAACCCACCAGGTACCAGCGCTGGTAGTTCCAAGGACAATAAGCCAACTTCAAGAGACGGAGGAGATGCAAATCCGTATAAGAGCTTTAAGGTAACTCTCGATGATCCTTGCTGGAAGGTCCTACCGGCCGCCCTAAAGAAGTACAAAATCAGCGACGATTGGCAACACTATGCGATGTTCATATGTTATGGAAACACCGGTGTGCTATTTCTCGTCCCACAGCCTCGCTTTCCACTTACCTATCCTACACTCAGACCGCTGCCTGAGTTATGACGAAAAGCCACTCCTGCTATTCCAAAAGCTCAAAGATGCGAACAAAAACCCCGTTTTTACCTTGCGCCACATCAAAGACATCCGCTCTCCTATTGCTGTTGCTCAGCAAAAGCAAGCATCCCGCTCGGCGGCCCGTCGTGGATCACCTGATGTCTCTGGCACCACAAACGGCACCGCTCGGCGCGCAGGGCCCGGAGATCAGTCGGCTGCTTCTCCTAGCATGCTCACATACCAGCGAAATACACGACTTCACCAACCACCCGTGTTACAACCGATAAGTGCTCGCGCCGCGGCTGTTACAGCGGCAGCGGCAGCAGCAACTCCTCCCTTGTCTACCGCAAATGCATTGGCCCCCCAGTGGCCGGAGCCTAACGGATCGGACGGAGACAGATCTAGAGCTGGAAATGACCCGCCAGTCACCGCTACACTCCCACCCGAGGGAAGGGAGGGTGTTGTTTACGCAACGACCAAGTCTTATGCTATTGCAATCTACCCTTACATGGCAGAGCTGGACGACGAATTCGATGTTTCTGTGTAAGTTGTTAGCAGCTTGCTTTTCATCAAACTGAATCCTCTGGGCAGGCACGACGCTTTCATTATTATTGGGCGTGCAAAGGGTTGGTGGATTGTTCAACGTGACTCGCCTGGGACCGGAATCGAGGAAGAGAATCCCAGGCATTCATGGGTGCCAGCAGGATGTCTCCTCGAAACCTCGATTCCGCCCGCTACTGCTGTCTCTGAGGCAGTGGGTCGATCAGTCACCAACTACGGCGTAACCGACTACCGACCAATAATGCCGATACACTTGACTTCAACAAGCTTTTCCGGCGTCGCGCTTAGGACCTATCACGTCAAAGGCGACGAAGAGCTTGAGTTAATGAAAGATGAATACGTGCGAGTATTCAAACGATATAATCATTGGTCATACGTGAGTCTCATTTCCTACGGCGTTGAGCTTGCCTTGACATTTGACATCCCACAGGCCGTGAAAGAGAGTAATGGCGAGAGGGGATGGGTTCCATCCTGGTTTATCGGCAAGGTTTCGAGTGCATCACCCGCTACACCTAACACGTCCGCGTTGATGAACCCATCATCAAATGGCAATGGGAGCGCCTTTGATACAATTCCCGAGACTGGCGAGCGCTTGCACGCCAACGGCCACCATGCTTCCCCTCTCGCGTCCCCCGCGTTCGTCACAACTACCGCCGGACGAGCATAATTATATGTGTGTGTCATACCGGAGATATATGTTCTATTGGACTTATGGGTGTGGATCACCCACGCCTTACGGACTCCTTACCCATCGCTCTTTGCTACTCTCTTTCTCTGGCAATATTGTGTTCAGTTTTCCTTTATTTGTTTGTTGTCTAGCTCTCTCGCACTCATCTATGTACTCAATTACATCATATCGCTCGTGTCTACCAATCCAATCTCACAACCCTGCAGGACTTTCACTAAGACATAAAACGCGATGGCTCTTCTACCAGCGCCGGTTACTTAACGGGATTGCCTGGTGACATGGCCCGTGCATCCGGCCATTTTGTATCCGATCTTTGACCAAGATAATCGTAGCCACTCGATTCCCACTTCGACTAGGATTCGGATAGCGAAGCTCAGAACTACTCCGTCCACCCGAAATCTGCATTAGGTCATTCTTCCAGCAACGGGAGGTATGAAAGTGCACTTTCAGACCACTCTGGCTTTACTTGCCACCGTGTCTTGCTGCGTCGTTGGTCGTGTTGTCAACACCACGATTTATGATACTAGCATAGATCACGTATCATACGGACCAAAGGAGGATTTCTGTATTCGCTGGAAGAACAGTTGGTATTCTTGGAATGTCTGCGAAGTATGGGCTCGGCCCTGGAAGTCTGAGACGTATCGCAGCGACGGGCGTCTGTTCACCCTGCATCGCAGCCTTGACCACCAGCTTGCCTCTGTGTCCGTTGAATTCGAAGGTAAAGCCTTTTGTCCTCCTGCTCGATGCCGCTCAATTCAGATTGCTTGGATTAGGGTCAGCGATATGGTTGTACGGCCCCCCAAGGGCTCAGCTATCGGGAATACCTCCTCAATATAAGATATGCCTGCACGAAAATCATCGCCTTGCCTCACATCCGGTCTGCTACCGTGTCAATGTAGCCAAAGCCTACTCGGCAGTCGAGGACCGTGACGAACCAGTCGTCATTTTTGCCAAAGGAGATCTCCAATATCAAGCCCATCGAGTGGTAGTTTCAGTCGCTGATCCCGTTGATAATACATATGCCTACGAAGGCCTCTATTTCTCGCATGCAGTGTACACAATTGCTCGTCCTACGCCATGGTCTGTATTCTTTAAAGCCTTCATACCGCGGACTCGATACTCACGCATATGGACAACGTATTTAGGCCGGTTGAAGAGGACCGCTGGCGTTTCAGACGTGTTGTTATGCACGATACTCATCCGCTCCTCTCATACTGGCCCAACACACCGGTGCCATCATGTGGCTCTTCATACTGGTGTCGATCTGGATGGACACCTCGTACCTACACAGCTGAAGACGGGACCATTGTTTCGTGGCACGAACTCAAATCACGGAGCGAATGGGGAATCGAGAAATGGGGCGTGGAGGCAACATTTACAGGCAAGTTTATGCTGTTGATTATTGTAATGACTTTAATGACTTGGAGTGATACCTCAGCCGGCGCTGTTGCCGTATACGGCATCCCCAAAGCACATATTTCAAGCACGGATCATCTTAGTTCGATATGCGTTCGAATAGACTCCGGTCCTTGTGAAGTTGTCGACCTTCGGCATGCATACCTAAACTGGGAGCACCATCACGAGTCCGTACTGCTATGGAAGCACCACGCGTTGGATCCGTCTCGCGCCACGCATTTATCTGTTCGGCTTATGAAGACTGGGGAAAACGACCTGGCCGTACTACCGTTCAAAGATATTCATTATTTCGAGTCACAAGAGTACGGAAGGCAAGTTGAAGTCATTTGTCTGAAACACAACACCATGAACTAAGCCCGTTGAGCATTACAGCCCAAATCCGCCAGTTGGACGCCTCGAAGATATTACCGTCCCACATGACCACGAGGCTATAATATATTACCCAGGTCGTCGTTGCGTAAAACACTTCTTGGGGTGGTGCACGGGCTGGTACGACCCTTGGTGGTGGAGAGAAGCAGGGCCATCGGAAAGCAAGCTCACCTACAGAAGCACAATGTCATCATTCCGAACTACAGAAGACCCAGCTATCGAGTTGGAGTTTCAAGGTGTGATAACTGTGAATGGCACAACTTATGTGACTGACGCTATAGCTTAACATTTTCAGGCTCTGCTGTCTACGTATACGGTGCACCTAAGTCATTTATCAAGGATCCGTTCGCCTCGCAGCAGATCTGTATTAACAGCGATTGCCATATCGTTGACGTGGAGCAAGCGTATCTTAATGCCTTTGTCGACCCAACTCTACAAGCCGTTCGCGTTGATGAAGGATTTGGAGAGTTTGCCATTCGTCCCGCCAAATCAAGCGAAAAGGAGCTAGACGAACGGAGCAACGCAGCGGCAAACAACGTCACCACTCTTTCAGAATTTCACCCAGAGCTGGAGCCCGTGCTTATCTGGAGCATTACCGGACTAGATGACAAGGTTACCCATAAACTCCGACTTGCGCTTGCATGGCTGCCTTCCGTCGACAATGCGGAGATGTCCATCGCAAAGGTGGTATACACAAGCGTCGCGTACGACTCGGGCCAGTCTCGTCCAGAAATCCCTATCCCTCAGCCGGACACCGCGTACCCGGGTCCTGTGTTTCCTCCACACGCCAAGAATTGGGCACCTCGAGGGCCACCGCCACCACTGCCATCCCCTTCGCGCCCTCCTGCGCCGCTACCGCCGGCTTCTCGCCCCTCACATAATTCGCCCCACAACTCGATTCCAGGCCAAAGGCAAACGGATGAAGCCTTTCCAGCAATCGTGATCTGCTTCATGTTTACAGCATTTCTCATATTCGCTGCGTTCTGCGTTCTGGTTTTGGTACGTCTAATGACTGGGCAGAACGAACGGCAGAGTCTGCTGTCGAGAAGTGGGGAACCGCCCCCGCCTTACTCTCAGCCACATCGTTCATATGGTGGGCAGGGCAAAACGCAGAGCAAGCGAAATCAGCAGCGCTGAATGTTGCTCGCATAACAATCTTGGTGAGCGGACTTGGGCGTTTAGGGGCTTGCTTGCGCAGGTATCTGACCATAGGTTTTAACAAAGACAACGCCTCGTCTGCAATCAATACGTGCGCTGAGTGTTTCATGTATATGTGGGGATAAAAAGGGAGAGTTGATGTATACTATTGAAGAGATACTGGTTGTTTTTCTATAAATCTGGTCTTTGTTTGCTACATCATGTTTGCGAAGAGAATCAAGGCGTGCTATTCTTGGTTTCCAACCTCATATATGCGCGTCTGAATGTTGCGATCAGATTCAGTCGCTCGCCAAGTTCTCGTCAGAAACACGGTTTTGAATTGATGGAACTCGACAGCTTATGTAGGATAGCAAAGATACGAAGTATTAAAAGCCAAATCAAGAGTCCAGACGTTTCAAGCGAAGAAAAAATTAGTGTCCGAAGGTGGTATCCCAGAAGGCAAATGAGCAGGAATTTCAGCTTTCTCCCCCGATAGATCTAGGCGGCAAGCGAGGGTTGAGAGGTTAAAATCTTGCGCCGGGAATTGGAACACCCACCAAGCAGTTTGATTTTCAAGCCAATTTCAGTCAATGCCTGTACAAACTCTGCCGTTTCCGTTGTGGCAACATGGCCTCCATCCTTGCGAAGCATGTTGAGCCCATCCGTCCAGTCTGAAAATCGCGAAGCATTCTCTGCAACCTGGTCAGCGAGCGAGTTCTTGGGCTGTTGCTGTTGGTCAGACTGGTCGCGAGATCGCTCTGACATCAAGGAGAACGAGAGAGGTGAAATAGTAGGTGGGGATAGAGGGGATGTTACGTCCCCGCTGCCGTAGGCAACATTGTGTGGAACAGCGCATGTCCCGGTCGCTACTTCTGCGATTGAGGCAACCTCGACTATAGAGGAGATAGCATTTGTTAGCTAGAACGGTGATCACTAAGAGTTTCAGACACGCACTACGCTCAGGGAGGTCTTCTATGCCGCTTCGCATGGGTATTTTCATGGCGCTGTCCACGTAATATAGGTAGCGCATAGTTTTATCCTAGGGATATGGTGACTCAATCAGCAAAAAAAACTGTGTAGGTTGGGCAAGCAACATGCTTACCAGACGCATAAATCTCCAGGGACGCTGTGGTCTTATGGGAGCTGCATAGGACTCCCGCGCACCTACGGAGCTAGCAGGCACACCATTCACAAACCATGCTCCTTGCATCAAGCATTGGATGCGCTGTTGACGCACAAAGGCATAGGACTCTTTGTACAGCTTTGCGCGGAGGTTGCTATTTGAAGCTGTCAGTTGGAACACAGAACACAGAACATAAAACACAACGGACCGGACGGGAGGTTTGTTTAGCAAGTCATCGGTGAGCTCCAGCTCCTTCATCTGACGTTCACGGATATCGCGATATTCGCTGTTGACAAAGTCGGACTCCATCTACGATACGCAACTATGAGCACAAAGGTTCCTGATACCGTGCAACTCGTTAAGACCAACCTCATGCCATGGCCGAGTGCTCTCATCTCGCAGTGCCAGCTTGATTCTAGGTATTGTCAGCAACTCCCTTGCTCGATAGCAAGTTTCAGGAATACTGACTGGCTTTGCACCAAGGCTGCGACTCTTGCGAAGTCATCTGCACCAGCTGCGCTCTCGCTCCATAGTCTGAAAGCATGCTTAGACGCTGGCGGAACAGAGGAGTTGCCAGCTCACCTCAGGAAAAGCTGTAACGCAATTGTGTGAACGCGATGGAAGGCGAGGAAGAAAGGCAAGAAGGTGGTAGAAGTTGAGTCTACAGTATCGTGGTAAGTGGCGGCCTTTACTCGCATAAAGCAGAAACGCACATCCGGGTCCGAAAATCGCCCAGTGTTCAGTCAAAAGCTCAACTACTTCATTGGACGCCTGGTGCGAAGGTCAGCAAACCAAACCCGCGGTAAATTGCCCACCCCGCCCTACCTGAATGATCGGACAACGACGACCCGGGGGTCGACTGACTTGTTCCAAAATAACCTATTTAACCGTATGCTCGTAAGGCTCGAACTGAAATTTATGCGATTGGCTAACCTTGGCAAAGTGATCTGGGTCGGCCTGCACAAACGTACGCTATGTACCCATTGATCGTTAGAAATGCAGGCTGCTGCGCAAAGCGAACTAAACATCAAACGTACCAGGCAGTCAAGGCCCAAAATACCGACATGGGCAAAGTCCGACCGCATGTTACCCGTTTGGCACCCTAGCATTATCCATTGCTCCCCCTCAAAGGCGAGTTTGTCGGGTCGGCCAACGTTGCCAAGCCGTGCAGCCATCCAGACATAAGTCAGGACGGCACGTATCGCAGGTTGTTCCACATCTACGGGAGTGGTCTTGCGCAAGTATGTGATACGCATAAGGTGAGCCTGAAAGTCCAGAATAGAAGACGATAGATCCGCCGATGCATGTGAAGCCATCACACGCTATCGAGGTCGTGGATTGCATAGAATTGCATATGTTTTTGAGTCATGCTAACGCCTCAGAAGCTAATATCCACTCACCCGGACTACATTACGAATATTTAACCGCTCAAGCTCGTCAATAAGCTCAGAAGCGTGGGCGTCGGATGCATTCGAAAGGAGAGAGTTAACTAGCATCATGCTGACCAGTATTTCATAGTCAGTTCATACATTCTAGTGGTACTCTGAACGACAATTGTACTCACCCTCCCAAAGCCATGCCACTTTCGGCCATGTTAAGGCGCGAAATAACAACCGAAAGCATGTTTGGTGAGCGCCGTAGCTGTCGCCATACTGGGTCAAAACCATATCGGTACACACTGCCTGGTAGGGGGGATGGCGGCTCTTCGGTCGAACCTGCAAAGTTCGATGAAGACGGCAAGGTGGCGGCTTCCATTCCAAATCTTGGATCTGCTTCAACCAATCTCTTAAGAATAGACGTGGCTGGGCGAATTACATTGATGGGGCCTTGCGCGTTAGCTATAATTTCCACAATCTAGATAAGGGGCTGCATTAGTGTATGTAAAACAAAGTTAGGTGACAGCATACCCTCGAAATGAAGTTGGGTTGGAGGTTATCCCAGCCGTACTCGTGCTCCATTAAATTTTGCATAGAGGTCAGGGCATAGGCCAACGTGTTGCCGGTGTTCGTATCAATTGCGCCGAGGAGCTCCCTCAGCCCGTCACGCTTGAGGAATTCTTGTGTGAACTCGTGCTCCTGTCGAAAAGTTCAGATACATCTCGTCTTGCTCAGATAGGAAGGGCAGGGCGTACCCTAATGTATTTCTGAAGCGAAAACAGTGCATGTTTGAGGGACTGTTTGTCTGTACTTTGCAGACGGTCCAGAATCTCGGTCGCCTCGATAACAGGGGAGCTGACCAGCCTGGAGGTTGTAAACATGAGTTTGGAAGCGGGCATAATGGTCTATGTGAAAGACCAACTTGAGGTTTGCCTTGTCTCGAATTATTCTGCGGAGGTTATCGTCCGTAACCAATTCATCCTGGTCGTCACGCAACGCGAAAAGAAGTGGGGGTTCCTGCACTTTGAGGTTTAGACATAGTTGTCGAATGACATCAGAGACCGACTGATGGTTGAGGGCCAACAAGAACAGGTCAGTTACCAGAAGGAAAGTCGATCAGGGTACCCCAGGAGAACGCGAACACTGACAAGAGTAGGATCTATCCTTGCGCGAACCTATAGTATGGCAAAAACGCTGTTATGCTCAATACCAACATGTATCAATTCATTTGACCTCACGGTTACGCCTTCCTTGGTAGATACCAGATTGGTCGGGACTAGGACTGAGCGTGGCCTAAGCGACTCATGTTTATTCGCTTGAGGGCTGTTCATCACAGCAAGAAACTACGGGTACAGTGATTGTATGAGAGGAGTTGCTGCGCAAAAGGCAATGAGGGGTGGACCAGGTGGTGGTAAAAGTCTAAAAGACAGGCGCTTTAACGCGCCGAGTGACAGGGACGAATGTGGCGTGGTTCAATTCGCGTAAAGCGCCCTCCCACAAAGCAGGCTAACTATGGAATGAATAGATTTGGCAAATGGGGGCACACTATGTATGGACCTAAAGACGCAGGGTAGTCAGTATTCTGCGCCCAATAAACACCAACGCGTTTTTTAAATAAAAAGTTTTCAGAAATGCGAAATCGACATCTGTTGCCGTCCGTTTCCGAAACAGCTCAGCCTGACGTGCAAATTGTCTCGAGTTCATCCTATAGATGTTCCGGGATGTGAAGTTTGTGCAACTCACCTTTACCGTATTGTCAAGTCCGCATCTTAGTGGGAGGATTGTTTTGGTAGATGAGTTGCATCCGACCGGAAGAACCCTTAGAATTCTTGATTGAGGTCGGCCGGAACGACCCTGATCGTCCGGCAACCGGTGGATTTTTGGCCTTTGGTGAACGACCGCCACCGCAAACCTACAGGCCTAACGCACGATATCTTGCGACACGACGATCTACTCAAACATCTGTTAACCTCAAACTCTGATATCACTGCTTTATTCTGTTTCGTGCTTAAGCAGTGCCTCCTGACCCCCTGACCTTCCACCTACACCCCTGCTTTTCCCGAGAGAACAGCTAAATCCCCTCCACCTGGGAACAGCTTGTACTGGTATAAAGCAGCTCGTCTTGCGGTTGGACCATTCCACCTCAGCTGCCTCGGCGTCTAGATCCGATCTCTGCTCTATGTCTTTGAGCTGCCAACTGATATTCACACGAATCTCTTTCTGCCAGCATACCCAACCTTCCGTTTCTTAATCTTAGTTTTCTACTCTACCACCACTACCAAACATGACTGCTAGTAGTAGCGCTAGCGCTTGGATGCGCCTGATGGAATCATCGGTATGATTTAGCCACTTGATCTTGCTTACTGTTGATTAATTTGTGGTACAGTCTTCGGGTGGCCCAAAGCTCTCTGTGGCTGCTTATGGAGACAGTTTTGTTGGGCCATTGTTTGTGTTGAAGAAAAACACAATGTTTATCAAGAGATTTTCTGGTTCTACTGCGAAAGTGAGACTTTAACTTTCGACCAGCAATGCCGCAGCAGCTCAATCGTCTACTGGTTCATTGAATAGGGGCTACAAAACGTAAACTCTGTTTCGCAAACCGGACCTCGACTTGTTCAATCCCTCGATAACAATATGCCTGATCATGGTGCGTAGAGTGTAGTACCTGTAAACCAGTCAGCGGCTAAGAGAGCGCCTTACATTAGTTGTTCTTATCTTCGGACACGTCGACCTACACATCACCTACCTTTACAAGGCTCTTGATGCTCAGCTTACCTCGGAAAAACCTCCTGAGCCTGGAGCGTTTGTTCAGTCTATCTTCGACGGTTACACCAAATTCATCAAGGAGGAAATTCTCCCAAGGAGAAAAAATCACTCTGACGCTACGAATGGACATCAATCCGATTCCGAGTACTTGGAAGGGATCCATATTGTCTCCGTAATTATGCCTTGCGTTACGGACGAGCACTTGGATCGATCTGCGCAGAAATACAACCAAAAGTCCACCGAGTTTCGAAAACTCCAAGGCTTACGCTTGGCAGACTCCGCTTGCCCAACTGACCTGAAAACCAGGTGCAAGATGGTGATCGATTTCAATAAGATGCTGAAAGCATTTTGCAAGGAGCACGGCCTCCATTTTGTTGATTTGAACAAGCACATTGCGCCGAAAATGGGAATGGTCGAGGACGAATACCGAGACGTGTGAGTCTCATTTGTATGGGATTTTCCTCATAGTTTTTGACTTTTTTGTAGTGACCCTTCGACTATCCACGTCAAATGGGAGCCCACCATTCAGTTCTGGGTAAAAGAGCTCAAGGTCACTGGCCTCACCCTGGAGGACGTTGATCCCAGCATCGACGAAAGCTTAGTTGAATACGAACTTAGCAAAATGGACCGCATGGCAAAGACAGTAAGAATATGCACTCCTGCCCCGATATGTGAGATAACACAGACCTCGGACAGAAGCATAGGCGATTCGCAAGTGTGTCCGAAACCACATCGCCGCTCTCGCGCTCTTTTCACACGCCCACGCCATCTATTTCATCTGCTTTCACACCGAGCCCTGTCGCAGTGGGGGACAACGTTTGGCGTCGGTCCCATGCGCAAAGCATGTCGACTACTGCAACCCCCATGAAGCCAAGTAATGATTCTGCTGGTGTATACCGGCCACCGCACCTAGCTTCCGCTACCGGGATCAGTGGGGGAGAATTCGGACGACGGCGTGGGGCGACACTTAATTTGGGGCCAACAAAGATGGACGATGGGCCACCTGCAGATTCCTGGAGAACACCTGCTCGTGCAAGAGGAGACAGTATATTCGGCCACGCCAGTACGTTGTTTCCCTTCTTCTCAATTAAAAAATCACGAACCATGATTTGGCAGGACACAACTCTGTTGCGACAACGGGCGGATGGGGATCACGCAGGTAGCCCGCCTTTGATGTATTTCTCGACTTTGCTTTCAAGTTTATGTCCTATTGTCTCGGTCACGCTGTTGTTGCTATCTTACTGTGTATGTATTTGTCGCTGCAATTGCCCTTTGATTTTCGGACAATTGTTCTCCAAATGGAGAATATCGGCTCACAGAGCTGGTGATCAAAGGAAAACTCGTTCCCTTGGATTATGTCATGGTAGACCCTTGATGATGGTCATCCCAAAACTCCACACCCGCCTTCGGGAATCTCAACCCCGCCCACGACCAGCTCTCATTTCTTGTCTCTGCTTGCTTTCTAGTTGAGGTTTGACTTGTCTTGGTGGAATTTTGACGTATATAAACCACCTCATTCTCATTTTGCTGGGCGAATTCCTTTTTTCTAATTTCTTGAAACTACCCTCGGAAGCACGCGTCAAAAACGTTGTCTTGTGCCTCGTGTCCTCGTGTCGCTCCAGTACACCCGGGTCGGCCAGCTTAAAGGAACCTTTCTATCAATCTCTCCCCTCTCCGAACGACGATCACCTTCACCCCTTATCCGCGCTCCCCCTATAACGACCTCTTATTCATACACATTTGTCTCAAATGCCGCCTCCTATTACTCGTAGTGTCGCCAAAGCTCGTCTGCGTGGGGTGAGCACCCCTCCTCGGACGTATGCCGACCGGGTACTCTCCCAAATGCAAAGAGACTCGATCTGGGACTCGCAGGCTCCTCAGCGCAAGTTCAAGGATGCGCAGAGCGTGCGGGACTTGATCGAAATTACGGTAGTATTCCTCGTGGCTACGACTCTAGATGTCGTAAAGGATATCATTGTGATTAGCAAGAAGCCCATGTGAGTTGCGGGCTGTGGCAGAATTCAGCTCAACTACTAATGATTTGTATCAGAGCATGGGTTGCGGTATCCTACCTCCTATTGATGGCGATATCTGGGAGCAGCGAACTGATCGTCTCGAGTCTCATGAACCCCGTCTGCAAACTTCCTCTCGTGCCTCGAGCCATCCCGTATTGCTCTCGGAACACTTTCGGCCGCCACTTCTCGCCTGACTTCCTCAAACTCGTGAGCTTGCAATCGCGCCTCGAGGATGTCATGGACGATTCGACTAGTACCTCTATCATTGCTGTTGATATGAAGAATTCCGAAATAGCCGTGCGGGATCTGTACGTGGTTGCTCATTTGCCTCGCTCGACTCCGCCTAACACTTTTTTCTAGTACCACGCTGGTGAAGCTCAGCTCTTTGATCGCCAAAGAGTCCCTAGTCGATCGTCTCAACGAGTTCGTCCTCGACGCCAAAAACACTGGCCGCAACCTCCAAAAGTTTGGTGGCCGGGTTGGTGGAACAGTCGACCAGATCGTTGCGATGAACGAATACGTGCTCAAGCTACTAGAGAGCACAGCTAAAGATGCGCAACCTCAAATCGCTAGTGGGACGGTGCAGCGCGTTATCAGTGCGATTTCCCCAATTAGGCCTGCTGGCCCTCATGTGATTGCGGCTCGTCGGAAGGAGGTGGAGTCGACATGGTATCAGGCGACCGGAATGATGGAGTCGTCGGTTCGAAGGCTCATCATGGAGGCAGAGGTGAACGTGATAGCCCTGGATAGGCTCGAGTCACAGCTGGACGGGATTAATGAGATGGTTTTGAGAGAGGATAACAGCATTCGTGAGCAAGCGGGAGAAGTGGTAAGTTCTTCTATGCTTTAAAATGCACAAAACGATGCAACAACTAAACCTGCTTTTATTCACAAACAGTTGAGCGAGCTCTGGACCAAGTTGGGCGGAAACAGGAGTGAGTGTTTTGAGTTTTTGCATATGGCCCCGATCTAATATAACCGTCATTTAGAGCTCCTAAACAACTTCAGGTCTCACCGTGTGCTGCTGAACGAGATCCGAACATATCGCAAACGCGCTTTAGCTCATGTATCGAGCACACTTGTTCAGCTCCAACAATTATCCGCCGACCTGGATGATTTGCGTCAACGGGTTGCGACTCCCGCCTTGGCAGGGGAAGACTCCGGCATCCCTCTTGAGGTACATCATACTCATACTATTGGAGTGAATCGTATACTGATGTATCTCCACACAGGTCCACATCGGCAGCATGCAAAAGGGGACGGAGAGGTTAATGGACGGACGCAAGCGTGCGCGCGAGCGCGAAGACGAATATCTCCGCAAGATCCTCTCCGACGGAAACGACCGTCCTATGCTAACTGGCCTCTAAGCTCGACTTCGCGTTTCTTTATTCCTTAGACGAAACTGATGATTATTGCTTTGTATGGATTTTCTTGCTGTATTTATGTTGCGTCGCGGATTGTATCCTATGTATACTGTCATGAACGAAATGATAATATGACTGGCATCATATATGCACCTCTACATCTTCGCTATCTTGCCACCCGAACAAACAAATAAGGAGAAAATCCATGTTCGGGGAGGCGCCCGAGCGAGACGTGGAGCGATAATTGGCACGCGCGCTGGTCGGCCCATCTTACCCCAATATTACGTAATAACAAATCTTGGGACTCATAAAACCAATCATTTCGTTCGTACTTCGTTCTTCTTCTCATATATCCACATTACACCCTAGACCACTTTTTATTAACTTCCACCACCATGAAAGTTACGCAAAAGATTCAGCAGGCCGAGAAAGACAACCGAGTGTGGTGGTCTTTCGAATATTTTCCTCCCCGCACTGCGCAGGTCTGTCTTTGACTCGCCATCCGTACCCCTCCCCCTAGCTCACAACGTGTCTTTTCAAGGGCTTGCAAAATCTACTTGACCGGATAGAGCGCATGCGCGGCCTTGGCCCAGAGTTCATAGATATCACCTGGTGAGCTGCTGAAATTCCGTCCTGATTCCACACTTTGCTCATGGCACGACAGGAATGCTGGTGGACGAACATCAGACCTCACGAGCGAGCTCGTAAAAACGTGCCAAGGAGTGATTGGCGTAGAGACCTGCATGCATCTCACATGTACCAACATGCCGCAGGAAAAAGTCGACATCGCGCTGAAGGTACGTATCGCCGCACGTCGTTTTTAAAGTTTGGGCAGACCCTGACTTCATGGGGGTGGCGGTCGCGTTTCCACGTATGTAGGAGGCGAAAGCAAACGGGTGTCGAAACATTCTTGCGTTACGTGGCGATCCACCTACGGGACAAGAGGAATGGACGACCGTCCAGGGTGGGTTCCAGCATGGAATTGACCTCGTCCGACACATTCGGAAAGAGTACGACGACTACTTTGACATTGCTGTTGCTGGATTTCCCCAGACTATTACGCTTCCAGAGGCAGAGGCGGCGCAGGAGATGCAATGGCTGAAAGAAAAGTGCGATGCGGGCGTGAACTTCATTTTTACGCAGATGTTCTATGACGCAGACGTGTTTATTCGTTGGGTCAAGGCCGTCCGTGCCGCGGGGATCACCATTCCGATCGTGCCAGGTATCAACCCGATCCAGACCTGGAACGGCTTTATTCGGGCCACAAGCTTGAGCAAGACGGATATCCCACAAGATCTCTTGGACACCCTCGAACCCCACAAGAACAACGATGAGAAAGTACGAGAGCTGGGGATTAAGATTGTCGCCGACCTATGCCGAAAGATCCTCGGTGCAGATATTGGTATCAAAGGGCTCCATTTCTACACCATGAACCTCGAAAAGGGCACGAAGATGCTTCTCGAAGAGCTCGAATTCGTGCCGCGTGTTGAAACGATTAAACCGCTCCCATGGAGGCAATCTCTCACCCCCACCCGCCGAACCGAGACTATTCGTCCAATCTTCTGGGCGAACCGCACCAAGTCGTACTTGTCGCGCACCGAAAACTGGGACGAGTATCCTAACGGTCGATTCGGAGATTCTCGTTCACCAGCGTATGGTGAGCTTGACGGGTATGGTGTGTGGATCAAGCAAACGGTAAGTGAGGCCAGTGGCACCCATGGTCGATTTTTCTAACCAGTCTCTACCAGCCTGAAGAAGGCAAGAAGATATGGGGAGTGCCGACCACGATTGAAGACGTCAAAGATCTTTTTGCACGATTCTGCACCAACGATCTCAAGGCTCTACCTTGGTCAGACCAGGCGCCCTCCAAAGAAATGATGGTCATTGGACAGCAGCTCTCGCGCATGAACGAGCTCGGATACTTGACGATCAACTCGCAGCCAGCAGTCAACGGCGCTCGCAGTGATGATAAAGCGTTTGGATGGGGTCCCAAGAACGGATACGTGTACCAAAAGGTGCGCCACGTTTCTCGACCCATCTGAAGTACGCGCACTGATATCTATTTCACAGGCCTACCTCGAGTTCTTCGTTCACCCTGAGCAGCTGCAAACCCTCATCAAGCGCATTGACCGCGACGCGAACGTGACATACTACGCGATCAATAAGCAAGGAGATCTCAAGACGAACAGCACGAGCGAGGGCCCGACCGCGGTCACGTGGGGCGTGTTTCCAGGAAAGGAGGTCGTGCAACCGACTATCGTCGAAGCTGTGAGCTTTATGGCCTGGAAGGTGAGTTCCCTTGGTTCTGTTCACTGTGTAGTCGACTTAATTGGCTTGTATTATAGGACGAGGCGTTTGAGCTTGGATGCCAGTGGGCACAGATCTACGAGCCGGGGTCCCCAAGCCGAGAGCTGATCACCCAAATGATGGATGAATACTTCCTCGTCAATCTCGTACACAACGACTTCCAAGACCGCGAGGCTATCTTCCGCCCTTTCTTTGCCGATGCCGGACTGAAGATCAATGGCGACGCCGAGGTGTCATCCCCGAGTACCAACGGAGTCAATGGTTTTACCAACGGCGACATCAACGGGTACGAGCACGCAAAAGCCATCAAGGCATGAATCCAAACGACCACGAATTACGACGAACCCTCCATGCTACAATCTAGATAACTTATTTCAGTACATTGAGGTCTTCAACACGCCCTCACTTCTCATCGGCACGCACGCATCAGCATCTATACGTTTCTGCATCGTCTCTCGCGAAAATCTTGCACTCTTACCGTTCAGTTCCGATTTCTGATTCTATACCAGGACCACGGAATACGGATACGCGAGACTATTATGTACTTGTACCTATCTTCCCACCTTCCTTTGTATCTTTTTGCCTCTCCTCGTTTTTACTCCGTACGTGCGTCTTGGTTTCTTTTTGCTCTTGGTGGCATTGGTGCCGTGCACTTCATAATCAATGGCGTTCAACACGTCCCGATTACCCAGTCATAATGTCAAGGATTCTTTTCAGCAAGGTCACACAAAAGGTCAATAAATCTCGTCCTCTTAGGATCAAATGTCTTGAATTTGTGCGACTTCTTGCCCAGCGGCCACAGGGCAATCGGGGCAAGCAAATTCGCGAGATAAACTCTTTTTTGGATGAAAACTCGGTTGTCAAATTGCCAAAGTCGAGGCGCTTGGAGGATAATATGTGTAAACAAATCACACGATACAAAATGATCCGTGATATCGTATCGTGGCACTAGAGTGTCTTAGGATCCAGCGATCACGAACTCAATGGAAGAAGCTAGCAAATATATCCTATTTCACGCACATGTATGTCATTTTATCACTTCAATTCCTGCAACGATCATTTCAATGATATTAAATCTACTGTTTTCTTACAGGGAAGTGGGTCTGTGTTCCCGCATGCAGTCCTCCGTCTGCTAGAGCTCCCACACGAGATAGTTGACTGCAACTATGACGAAGTGACCCAAAAGCGCGGCTCCGACTACGACCGACTAGTCAAAGCCAATCCACTCGCTCAATTCCCCACATTGGTCACACCAGAAGGAAACGTCATGACCGAAATGGTCGCAATCGTACTGTGTAAGTCTTGCATTTATTCCTCCTATACTTGTGTTCTCATGTAATTGCGGTAGATCTACAGAACCGCCATGCCAGCGACACATCATGGGGCATCAATAAACTCTCACCTTCTCAACTGGCGGCTTTTTACCGATGGTTTATTTTTATACCGGCTAACGTGTACCCCGTTTTAACAATGGGCGAGTTTCCTGGACGCTTCGTACGCGTTCCAGCAGACGCAGGGATTAGCCCGGGGATTGTAGAAGGCTGGATCACGCAGGGTGTATATGCAAGGCGAGAGGAACTTTGGCGGATGCTGGAGGCGGAAATGACACGGGAGATGGGCGGTGGAAGGTTTCTCCTTGGGACGGAACAGCCGACGCTGCTAGATGTCTTCGTGGCTATGATGGCCCATTTTATGCCGCATATAGGGTGAGTGCGGTGTTGGAGACCGAGATCACCAGCTTAACTCGATTCAGACGAGGTACCGAGTGGTTTATCAAGAACTGTCCGCGGCTTTACGAATGTGTTCAGGCAACGTTAGAAATTCGTATAGTTAGGGAGACATTCGGTGAGAGCGGACTCAACGAGTATTCGAACCACGGTCGTGACGCTATGGGAAATGCAAACACATGAGGCTTAGAACAGTGTGTTCTAACGATTTTATTTATCTTGGAAGTGCAGGGCCTGCTGCCTGGCCATGAAGCATTGTATACATGTGTATCACAACACAAGCGGCAAGCCGTCATTAGGATCGCAGTACCCAGCGTGTCGTGTATATACAGCATTAAGTAGCGCATCCCACAGCGGGTCGTAACAGATGAAATACGTATCTGAAAAAACGCCCATCATAAAGAAAAATGTAACCACGAGGCAGAGTTGAGATATGATGAGATGAATACTGGATAGGAAAATGGCTGCAAGACGGACGTGAGGCTAAATAGAATCCAAGCGATGCGAGATGGACGAGAGTACTTGCACGAGTCAACGAGAACGAACGAGAATGAAAAGCGACAGTGTATCCCGCAATTAAAATATGTGCCCAAAAACAAAATGAATGGAAAGGGTATGTGTGGAGGGGAGAGACTATGAAGGTGTGATACCGGATCGTTGAGCACGTCGGCGCTCATCAGCCATCACGAGCATTTGCTTGAGGCTGCGCTCTAGTACTGGTTTCGTCAATACTCTGCGAAAAGGTTGGGATTAGCGAGTGCGTTGAGACAATATTCAACAAGGACGCACTGATCAACCCCAGCTTCGTAGTATTCCTCTTGATCCTCTTTTAGTGCGTTCCCGGTAACGCCTACAACAAAGTCTTGTCGTCCAAACGAGCGTAGCTGTCGCATCACTTCGAGACCACTAAAGACAATATACTTGGTTAGCATACATCCTGTTAAATGTAGTTGGGTTTGCACACACCTGCATAAAGGCATTCTAAACACGCGACAAGCGATATAACGTCAGCAACGCATCGCCTATAGAACAAGAGCACGTACTGGTTATCCAAGAACACAACAGCATACTTGCTCAGTGGAGCTGTCCCAACAAGAGGCGATTCAGATCTCGTCGATGAGGTCGGCACATCCCCAGTCGAGGGCGTCCCTGTCATCGGTCCTAACAGCATCTCTACAATATCCCCAAAACAATCAGTGCCAGATCAAACCCCATGTAAAACTAGAGGAACTCACCAAGCGCGATCAACCCATTCTCAGCCGTCTCGCATACACACCCAAGTCGAGTCAGCATCCTCGTCATCAGCTTCCGAGTGAGCGGATCATCGTCCACGATAAGCACGTTCAGCACATTCGTCGCAGGCGCAGCAGGTGGCGCGGCTCCGTTTGAAGCCGCCTTATCCCCAGGAAGATCCGTCGGCGGGAAATCAAATCGCTGGCGAGATGGGAGGGCCATAAAACTCGGACGTTGTTGTTGTTGCGCAGGCGGGGCAGTGGGCGGTGTAGGTTCCGTGACTTTCAAGTCTGGTGCAGGAAGGTTTGAGGTGGTAGGATGGGCAGGGTTGTTTGGATCGGACGAGGTGATCTCGGGCGTTGGGGTGGTCTCGTCTGGCGGTACGGTAGGGTTGGTTGTCGATGCATTGGCCATCACAGTCGTATCGGCCGTACCCATCGAGCGGGTGACTACAATCGGGACCTCGTTTGGCCCTGCAGTAGCTCGAGGTCGCCTCGAGGCAAGCTCAACCATTCCACCGTGCTCCTATATCACACACATACTGTTAGCATACACATCTCCTCACATTCTAATGCAAGACCGCATACCATAATAGTCTTCAACGCCGCATTGCTCTCGATTGGCAACGTCGGCATAAACCCAGCGTCCGACGGAGTGCCCACTAGCGTGCTGGGCGTGATATCGTGATGTTCACCGGACTGCCCAACGCCTTGCGATGCGTCGAGTACAAAGGCAGATCGTCCGAGGAATTGTGACCTGGAGATATTGGTCAGAGCATCATCCTTTGATTTGTTCCGTGCGATAGCATTGTTGACTCGTCGTCCAACACCGAGGGAAAGCTCAACCCAGAACATAGAACCTACATCACGCTATGTAGAGGGTTAACAGATAGGTCCGGATGTGAGCGAGAAACAAGACATACCTGACTCTTCACACCCAAACGACCACCAGACAACTTGACGATATGCCTAACCACTGCAGTACCGGGACATCAGTAGTAGCTCAATCAAGGACAATCCAATCAAAAGAAACACTCACGTGCCAAACCAAGTCCCGTCCCTTTCCCGCCCTGCAGCCGTCCCACCTCCGTTTGGTTGAACGCGCTAAACAGCCTGTTATCCACCAAATCCTTCCTCCTAATACCCACGCCGGTATCCTCCACCTCGATCCGGACAACTATCTGCTCCAGCGGCTTCTCCTTGTCCTTTTCCCGCTCCCGCTCCCGTGCATGTCCATCCGCCTTTCCCTTTTCCATGCTCTGGCGACTGTGACTATGGCTACGGCTCTGACTATGGCCATGGTCTCCTATATCACGCATAGGCAACCCCTTTTCTTCGTCAATAGGGCTAGTCACTCCCGCGGACGATGCAGACGATTCCACACCCGACCCGACAACAGAAGCGCCAGACGCGGCCGAGTTTGAAGAAAGCGGGTTGGGTCGAGCTGGAGCGGCGACGAGTTTGGTCCTGATGAAGATCCTCCCGCCCGACTCTGTGAACTTGGCGGCGTTACTCGCGAGGTTCGTAATAATCTGGCGAAGGCGCATCTAAGGGCAGCCAAGGGGTGCGTTGGTAAGCGCGTGTATGCATGGGTACGGCGCATATACGAACCTCGTCACCGATCACGATAGCCTCCTCATCGTCGTCTTCGTCTCTGTCTTTCTCATCGCCCATACCCCGCTTGACCTCGTCCCCGCGGTTCGCCCTGCGGATAGTCTCATCGATCATTGGATCAAACTCGCTGACGAGGTCTAGCCCACGCGCGTCCGCCGCGAGCTTGAGTGGGACCAACATCGACCGCATGACGGTGTGGAATGCATAAGGCTTAGATACCGACTCGAACCGTCCACTATAGGATGATAGCCAAGTTTAGTATATCGTGCAGGTCGGATTGAGACTAGTACGTACCTGTCCATTCGGTTAAAGTCTAACACGTCATTCAACACTTTGCTCATCATACTCAACGAACCCTCGAGTGCATTGAATTCGACGTCGTGTTCGCGACTTAGGGTCATCTCAGCCGCCATATTCTGCGTCGCGAGCACTATACAAATCAATGTCAATCTATGCGCATATCGAATAAACGACGCGAACACTCACAAGCGGTGTTCAGGGGCACTCGAACCTAGATTACCGACGGGGTTAGCCATATATCCATGATTCATGGGAGAAACGGCACGTGCCTCGTGGAAAATATAACTCGTCAATCGCCGCTTAGAGTCGGCCGCCTTGCGTTCGCTAACCTGGGCCTTTTGCGTCGCTCGGTACTGGGTCTTGAGCTGGTCCCGGAGCTTGTGCAGCCTCCTTTCTGCAGTTTCGTACATGAAATGCAGATAGAGGAGGAATCCTTGGTAGATTATAAAGTTGATGAGGTTGCGGACCCAGGATATGCGCCAGGGCAAGACTAGTCCGCCCATGATAGCCGCAAAGCAGACAGCGCTGACAAAGGCCGGGAAACGGTGTTGGTGCATGCCAAACAGCGCGAGGACGGGGAGCCCAGTTGCGAAACTACACAACGCGGGGATCAAGTTAGCCACGTATGTAGAGTCGAGGCCTGCAACTTACTAGAACAAGCCAAGAAAATCCCGATGTCCGCAAGACCAGTGTGAATGCTGGCCATAGAACCCACATCTGGCGATGCGGTCATATCAGCAGGCAAAGTTAAGCGCCGGCAATAGGGACTCACAAGTGAATGAAGAGGATGTTGTAGAACGCCCACACATATGTCTGGGTAGTGAGCCAGATCTGGTACAAGACAGGTGCGCGCCGGTAACCATCGAACAAGATGAAGAACGGCCCAGGGACGGTGAGGGCAGGGGCGACGCCATAGTAGAACACAAGGTCCATGGTGACAAATGGACGTGGAAGGAGTGCACAAGCGAGAACCCAGTTCAGGATGAAAAAGAGCGAAGAAAAGAAAGCGAGTCTCTTCTTTGTGTAGTATCGCTCTTTCAGATAGTGAGATTCAGCCTCGGGGTCGTGAAAGGACAAACTACCGTAACGTCAGCGCAAGTATGTCATCGAGAGCCAAGACTTACTCAAAGAAGCGCCAGAGGAAGGGCAGTATACGGTATCGTATGCATATGAGGAATGCATTGTGGTCCCAAAAACTGTTGACGGTGCTCTCGAAGTAGCTATCGCTGGCAGGAACCCCGTGGGAGTTGAGGCGGGGCTCGGTCGTGAGCTGATTCGAGTGTGGGCGGTCGATCTGGCCAGGCCTGTCTCCAAGCTCTGAGGGCTGAGTGACAGACTTCTCGCCGGCCACCAGAAACTGCAAAAAGAAAAATTCAGCGAAAGAAAGAATCAAAATCTAAAAAGGCGCACCTGGTTGTCAACAACCACCTCGTCGACGGGACCTTCATCCAGTGGTACCTGACCAGGGCCAGGCGTGCTCCGGCCTGTCTTCTCAACATAGCGTCGATAGGTGGACGAAGCCTCCGTGCTCTCCGCCCCGCTGGCGTCCAAGACACTTTCGGAAAGCGCACTTCCGGTGTTGAGATGGCTCTTGAACCGGGCCCAATGAACGCGGAGGCCGGTGTCGAAGCGGGTGTTCTTGCGAGCCTGGGTTTGAGTGGCGGGCTTGGGGAGGGCCTCGTCGGACATGCTGGCTCCCGACAACGG
Organism: Ceratobasidium sp. AG-I; assembly: GCA_015039395.1. Taxonomy (NCBI): domain Eukaryota; kingdom Fungi; phylum Basidiomycota; class Agaricomycetes; order Cantharellales; family Ceratobasidiaceae; genus Ceratobasidium; species Ceratobasidium sp. AG-I. The sequence goes on along the minus strand of MU132149.1, from coordinate 450,611 downwards.
CGGCGACGGGGTGCGGTACATCGAGTCCTCCCTCGGTGTGGTTGTTCTCCGCAACTGTAACACACGGTCAATCACATTCGCATCTGCCACAGACACGCGGTCTCGATCCAGCGGCGTCATGCCAGTTCTAGGCACATCCAGGCATCTTATGGCTTCCCCATGTCAAGTTTTTCCGGCGGTATTAATTGGAATAACGCGGTTCTTATTACAAATATTCACACATTTCAATCACAGTCACGATCAGATCCTGATCCAACACGTGACTCCATTTTTTTTAATAATGAATTTATAGAGCGCTACACGAATACAGAGTCCGAACCGCGCTATGGAGGAGACAGTAGACAGAGAGAAGTATTGTACGGAGTTGACAGAGTTGCGGTGTGGTGGCGGGCGGGTAGTCAGGTGGTGACAGGAGGTACCGTGTACCGACACGTGACTCCATTTCTCTGTCTTACATACAACCATGTCCGACCGAGTGAGTATCTTGTCGTTATTCTAGCCATGTACTTACATACCACAGGCTCGTGGGACTTCTCGCGGCAGAGGCGGACCCCGTGGTGGCGGCGCATCCCGAGGTGGAGCGCCCGCAGATAAGCCCCGCCGAGAGGCTATCCTCGACTTGAGCAAATACCAAGATGAACGCATCCGTGTCAAATTCACAGGCGGCCGACAAGGCATGTCTCCCTCGTTTCTGCTCCGCTTGACTTCCTAACCCGCAGCAGTCACTGGAGTTCTCAAGGGCTATGATCAGCTCCTCAACCTCGTGCTTGACGATGTCCATGAAGAGAAACAGGGTACGCCGCTCCACCCTTCTGCCTCGCCGCATTATACTGACTCTGCGTGCAGAGCCCCAACCACACACGCGAAGTCTTGGTCTTGCCGTGTTGCGAGGGCCCACTATCACAATTCTTAGCCCCGTGGACGGTTCAGAGGTCCGTATCACCTGCTTCCTCGCTTCCTTTAATCGCATGACCTTATTATTTCTTTCACGAATAGGAGATCGAAAATCCGTTTGTCCAGCAAGGATGACATCGCTGGTTCCACGCTACGTTTACCTACCAGATCGAGTTGTATCGCCACATTTGTATCAATCTGCGTTGCCCATCAGCTCTGCCAAAACATATTGCAACATCTCAATGGCGTACAACAATCTCAAAACACGTACAAAAGCAACAACGGTCCAAAATTTACACTAACACGAATGCTACAGGAATACCAAGAAATGCACAAACACACAACCAATTTACAACCTACAACGAATACAACACGTTCAACTTATCCAACTTGTCCTTCAATACACCCTTCACCTCCGCGGCCCACTTCTCAAAAAGTCGACCACTCTGGACGTTGCGTGAGGCATCGATGCAAGCCCAGCATGTCGGTCCGTGCACGTTGGGTGCGCAAAGTTTCTGCAAGACCCCAAGAGTAAACAAGGAGGAATTGTCGTCCCAGGCGCCAGTGCTCAGACTTTGATACACCAGACTTCCCCATCGTTGAAGCCATCCTGGATAAAATTCACCTGGAGATCTCTCCCCCTCGTCGATATTTCTCTTTTGACAAGCGTCGCAGCACAGATAGCACGCATCGCTACTTTGCAAAAAGAGCGGACTATTGGATAAATCAAGTAAAACGCTGCGTAGAATGTTTTCTCGAGCCAGCTGTGCGCCCAGCAGCCCTATAAAATGCGCGGAAGCCGGGTGTTGCTTCGCCAGTTTAAGGATGTCTTCAGGTTCTATTAAGCCATGCGGAGCAGCACGGACCATCCTTGCCACAACCGTCTGCGTTTCGCGCAATTCGTAGGTAGCGCAGAGCTGGAATAGACGAAGCGGATCCCTCTCGACGAACTCTTTATAAGAGGTTTCTTGAGATAAGACCCGGTCTATCATCTGGAGCATAGTCTCGACGTGGTATTTTTGAGCAATTTGTAGGCTTTTATCGAGTAGCTCGAAGGTGTCGACGATGGGCGGCATAGTAGAGGGGTAAATGAACCCGAGCATTAGCGAAATCGCCTCTGAATCATCCGTTAGACCAACAACCTCTGTGGACTGAGTGCCAACAGTGAACATGTCTGAGAATACGGTAGAAGCCAGTTTTAATAT
>MU132149.1:408068-445746 GCA_015039395.1 Ceratobasidium sp. AG-I | reverse complement strand
TGTGGGTTGGTCTGCCATGGTGGTGTGGTGGCTAGCCCGAAGCCACATCCACTTGGCGCTTATGTATGACCAGAACTAACGCTAATTTTGGATATACGGCTACAGACTATAGAACGAGAAAAATAGTGTCAAACCTATTTAATCAACTTATTATTCCTAAGAGTATTATACATTCAGAGCTGAATCTCTCTATTCAGAATAACACGTTCGTCTTCGCTCAAACCAGACATACAGTATACATTGTTAAGAATAGTTACACTATGCTAACGCAAACGTATTACAAGGCGTACAAATCCTCCAGCTCTTGCATCCTGGTCTCCAAATCTTCTTTTACACGCGCAGCCCAGATCTCGAAAGTTCTTCCCCCTCCAGCATTGCTCGCAGCCTCAACACATGCCCGGCAGAAGCCGTCGTTCGCATGGTAAAACTTTAGGCATTTAAGTATACCACTTGTAAACACGAAAGCGCTGTCATCCCAAGAGTGAGTGGTGAGAGTATCATATGCCAATACGCCCCAAGCACGCAGCCATCCGGGATAATATGTGAGTGATGATACAATATCGCCTTGTGTGCAGATCTCGCGACAGGGAACACAAATCAACCGCTTGAAGTCAAACTTGTCATCCTCAACATCCACTGCGAGGAGAGAATCCTCGCCGGTATCAAGCAAGGCTAGGCTCAATATGTCTACACGGATGAGCTGTGTGCCTAGCAGCCCTATAATATGGGAGGAACTCGGATACTGCTTTGCGAGTTCGATGATGCCATGAGGGTCCAGAAGATCGCCTGGTCCCACCCTCACAATCCTGGCAGCGGTTGTTTGTGTTTCACGCAAGCCATGCTCAGCGCAGAGCTTGAATAGACGAAGCGGGTCGATTTTGATAAAGTCCTTGTAAAAGCTCTCGTGAGACATCGAACGGTCTATTCTTTGGATCATGGACGTGACGTGGTATTTTTGGGCGATGTCCAAGCTTTTCTCGAGCAGCTCGAACGTGTTGACGATTGGGAAAGCAGCAGAGGGATATATGAAGCCTAGCATTAGAGAGAGTGGCTCAGAATCGTCCGCTAGATCAATGATGTCCTGGGACTGAGTGCCGACAGCAAACATATCTGAAAATGCTGAAGATGCCAGACCCAAAAGCACAGAATGGAGACAGAACAGTTTGCCATCAGCAGAGCGAAATGAGATATCTCCGCCTGGGGGCGGCTCAAAAACATAAGGAGAGGGTGTTGCGACAGGTGTTGCGACTTGTTCTGCCATACAGTAATGGTGTGGTGGTTAGCACCAAGCCACCAGAGTCGGCGCCTATTAGCTACCTAAACTAAGTTGAGATTAATGTATTGTACGAAACAAAAGAAACCAAAATGTGAAGAAACCCAGGGTAAACAATAGCTATAGGAAATCGAAAATCCGTTTGTCCAGCAAGGATGTCATCCTTGGGTTCCACATTACGTCTACCTACCAGATCGAGTTGTATCGCTATATCAATTTGCTCTATCATTCCTCATTTGTAACTCGTCAACAAAGTCAACCCTATAGCGCAACATATCAATGGATTGCAACACTATCAAAACGTATGAAATAGCGACACTTGTCCAACAATCGCACTGGCGGTGCTTGAAATAGACCAATGCATAAACCACACTAACACACAAACCACAACCTACAACGAATATAAGACGTCCAGTTTGTCCAATTCGCGTTGCAAAAACTCCTTTGCATCCTTAGCCCAACTTTCAAAGACCCGGCCGCCCTCGGCGTTGTACGCAGTATCGACGCAAGCCCAGCATATGGGCCCATACACGTGAGGTGGACCAAGCTTCGGCAACACCCCGAGACTAAATAACCAAGAGCAGCTGTCTGCGTCCCCGGTGCTAGTAGTCAGATGGTGGTGCACCAGACTCCCCCACCGGTGAAACCATCCTGGACGATGTAACACCAACTCCAACTCCATATCCACATCCGTACCCGCATCTTTTTTGCTTTGAGCTTGGCAAACTTGACAGCTCAACGCGGCCACATACTCTTCTTTCACGAAAATGAAAATCGAAAGATTGGTCAGATCGAGCAGCAGACTGCGCAGGATGTTTTCACGAGCCAGCTGCGCGCCCAAAAGTCCTATAACATGTGCAGAGCCCGGGTACTGTTTCGCCAGTGTGACGAGACTTTTAGGTCCTGCAAGGCCATGCAAAGCTGGGCGGAACAACTTCGCCACAGCCGTCTGCGTTTCGCGCAATTCGTATGTAACGCAGAGTTGGAATAAACGAAGTGGGTCACTCTCAATAAACCTTTTGTAAGAGGTTTCTTGACATAACGCCCGGTCTATCTTCTGGAGCATAGTTTCGACGTGGTATTTCTGCGCAATCTGTAGACTTTTCTCGAGTAGCATGAAAGTGTTGACGAGAGGTGGCATTGTAGATGGGTAAATAAACCCGAGCATTAGAGAAATCGACTCCGAATCGTCCGCCAGATCAACAACTTCCGTGGACTGAGTGCCAACAGTGAACATGTCTGAGAATACGGTAGAAGCCAGTTTTAATATAATAGTATGCAGACAGAAGACTTTGCCGTCGGCGGAGCGGAATGATATATCGCCCCCTGGGGGAGGTACAAAGACATACTGGGCAGGCGAATCGATGGATGCTGTGGGTTGGTCTGCCATGGTGTGGTGGCTAGCCCGAAGCCGCATTCACACGGCGCTTATGTCTAGTCAGAACCAGCGCTAGTTTTAGGTACATACAGTAGAAACCCCGATAATGCATACTGGCAGTCATGCATAGACCGCGAATAAGAATTCTACCCGATAGCGGCCGGTGACGTATTTGAAACTTGGTTTTGATTATTACTAAGGCACTTGGGGCAACGGGATTGGCTCCCGGTGGTGCTGTGCCTCACATATACACCCCATTGAGCATAAAACACAACTGATTGGCAATTTGGCAAATACCGCGATAATGCATCAACCCCGAATAAGAATACTCCCGGGTCTATGCATCATCGGGGTTTCTACTGTAGTTGCAAACTATGGAACGGGAGAAGCAGTGTCAAACCTATTCTAATCTACTTGCCGTTCCTGTATAGACATTCAGAGTTGAGTATCTCTATTCAGAATAACACGCCTGCGCCCTCATTCAAACCAGACATACAGTGCACATTGTCAAGAACAGTAACACTACGCCAGGGTGAGCACATTACAAGACGTACAAATCCTCTAGTTGTTGCATCCTGGACTCTAGATCTATTTTTACAACTCCAGCCCAAGTTTCGAAAGCCCGTCCCCCTCTAGCACTGCGCGCAGCCTCAATGCATACCCTACAGGAACCACCACTCACACGAGGAGAATTTAGGTGTTCAAATGCCTCGGTTGTAAACACAAAGGAGCTGTCATCCCAAGATCGAGTGCTGAGAGTATCATATGCCAAGACGCCCCAAGCACGTAGCCATCCAGGAAATAACATGAACGGTGGCATGGTAATATCGTTTGCGCATCTCTTGCGACAGGAAGCACAGATCATCTGCTCAAATCCGGACTCATCGTTGTCCACATCCACTTCGAGCAGAGAATCATCGCCGGTATCGAGCAGAGCGGAGCGCAAGATTTCTGAGCGGATGAATTGTGTGCCTAGCATCCCTATAATGTGAGAGGAGCTTGGATATTGCTTTGCGAGATCGATGATGTTATGAGGGCCTAGAAGATGGCGTGGTCCCGCTCTCACCATCCTGGCAGCGGCTGTTTGTGTTTCGCGCAAGCCATACTCAGCGCAGAGCTTGAATAGACGAAGCGGATTAATTTTGACAAAGTCCTTGTAGAAGCTCTCGTGAGATATCGAGCGGTCTAACTTCTGGAGCATAGATTCGACATGATATTTTCGGGCAATCTGCAAGCTTTTGTCGAGTAACTCATAGGTGTTGACGATTGGCGGCAAGGCGGAGGGATAAATGAATCCGAGCATCAAAGATATTGCCTCTGAGTCGTCTGAAATATCAATTATCTCCGTAGATTGAGTCCCGATCGTAAGCATATCTGAGAAAACAGAGGACGCCAGGTTCAAGATGATAGCGTGTAGGCGAAAGACTTTGCCGTCGGCAGATCGAAGCGATATATCGCCGCCTGGAGGCGGCTCAAAAACATAAGAAGGGGGTGGAGCGACGGGTGTTGCAGCCTGACCTGCCATTATGGTGTGGTGGACAGTGCCAAGTCACCAGAGTCGGCGCCTATTAGTTACTTGAAACAGCCGGTTTAGGTAAATTAGGTTGAGATTAATGTATTGTACGAAACGAAAGAAACCAAAATGTGAAGAAAACCAAGGTAAACAATAGCTATTTAAAGCGTGTACAGGCAATCCAAAGCGCGTAGCTCATTTTCTACGGTGTGTTTTACAGATTCAGCCCACGCATTGAACACGGAACCTTCAGGATACCCAATCTGACGTGCAGTGTCGAGGCAATACTCACACGCCTCACCATCGCCGAGCCCGACTAAACTCGAAGTGTTAAACATTTCTGAATATTTATCTGAAGGATCCCTATTCAGCATTTGGAACGCATTCGATGCCCAACCAAACAGCCAGCTGGGGGCGTAACCTTGTCCAGCACTCTCCAGCGAGGCACTTGTCTTATCCCAACATTCCTCACACATCAATAGGTTGCCCTGTGGGTCATACTCCGACAACGTTGGCAGGATGGCTGCATGGTGATACTCGAATAGAACATGGAATAGAATGTTCGAACGGGCTGCTTGAATACCCACCAGACCAATGAGGTGTGCAGCGGTGGGATGTTGCTCCGCAAGTTTTATGATCTCCTTGGGGGAGCGAAGATCACCATGGGCGGACGTGATCGACTTGGCTGCTAGAGTTTGTGACTCGCGCAAACCATAGGTTGCACATAGATGGAACATGCGAACAGGGTTGCTAGGAAGCAGGCTATTGTTGAAAGACTGAGAGATCATTTGATCCAGTGTCTTGAGCATCGGTTCCATGTGATATTTTTGTGCGATCTGTAGGCTTTTATCTAGGAGTTCGAATGTGTTGAGGGTGGGGGATAGAGAAGAGGGATATATAAACGCAAGCATGAGAGCTAGTGCTTCCGAATCATCGCCTAGGTCCACGATCTCAGCTGAGTTTGAGCCAATAGAGAGCATATCCGAGAAGACGGAGGACGCAAGGCCGAGAATGACAGAATGGACACAAAATACAACACCGTCATTTGAGCGAAGTGTGATATCTCCTCCAGTAGGCGGCTCAAAAGTAAAGGGGACTGTTTTCGAGTTAGCCTGGTTTTGGGGAGCCATTTGGTGTCGTGCTGTTGTGGTCAGCCGCAGACGCCACCCTTGTTTGGCTACATTAGCCAACCTGTGTAAACAACGAATTTCATTGACAGATTAAAGAAAGTCATCCAAATCATTTTCCCGAAACACATCCCGCACCACCTCGGTTTTTAGCGTAGTCTTAACACATTCAACGATTTTGGGGCAATTTTCTTCAAGCCATGTATACCGTACGACCCGGGGAAGCGAGCCACTTTTCAGCCTCAAAGCTGATTGAGAAAGCAGGAGTCGTCCAATTGTTTTGTAATTTTGTGTACTATATACTAATGCACACTTCAATCATGGTACCAAGTTTAAAAGCGATACATCAAAAAACCACTGAGAAACAGCCCAATCAAAGTTAATAGGGTAGAACTGCAAAACCCAGGGAAGCGAGCCACTGCCATTATCTGGCCTCACTATCTCGATATTATGCTCCAAATTTTTACAGAAGCTTTATCACACCCCACAAGTGCATTAGAATGTACAAATTTGTGCACGGAAAGCTTGAGAAATGCTCAAATCGGAAAGCAAACTGGAACAGGGTGATATTTCAAATTCCATACTGCACGGCTTCCCCTCAAAAGTTGAAACGGACGTTTCACGCACAAATCAACGTATTACATTTAGATTTTTTGTGAGCGGATAATTTAATACATTATCAGCTCATATGCAAGACCTTGTGTAGTTTGTGAGAAAGATTGTAGAGTAAATCTCGGTGGCTTACTACTACGGGGCGGCTCGCTTCCCCGGGTCGTACGGTACCTGATATGAAGGCTGAATTCTCGATTTCCTGTTACGCATTGGCAATAGAAACGTACCTTGGATGAGGTGTGTAATGCGACACAAGGGCTACAAAAATATCCAAGAGTGTTGGGTGTTCAGTTCCCAACAAAAAGCCTCCCTTTCGGTAATCTTTTGTCATCTCTCGTTCCATAATCCTCTAGATCTCCTCCCGTCGGGCAAACGCGCCTTTGGTAATCCAACTCTCGACCGTTTTTGAGTCGACTGCTCCATCGGTTGGAACTTTGACAAACCGAGCAGGAAATTCTCCCACAGACAATACTGAGTACACGTTGGCCGGTATGAATATAAACCAGCGGTAAAAAGCCGCCAACTGTGGAGGCGTGAAAGTGCGGATATCCCAAGGCGTGCCCTGTGCATATCGGTCTTGAAGATCTAGTTCATTATAGCTAAGCCTCCTAAGTAATATTGAGTCCGTATGAGTCACCTACATAGCACGATTGCAGCCATTTCAGTCATGACATAACCCTCTGGGGTGATCATGGTTGGAAACTGTGCCAAAGGATTCGTCTCGACCAGACGCGCATAGTTTGGTCCTTGTTTTTGCGTCGTTTCTTCGTACTCGCATATGACTAGCTCGTGAGGTACATTCAACAGACGTAGGACGGTCTGTGGAAACACTGAGCCACACCCCTTCACCAGTTCGCTAATTAGACAGAACTGAGCTTATATACCAAGGTGGCTACGCTACCTCTGCATGGAAAAGAACATAAGGTTTCCTGTCTGCGCTCATAATAATATAACGTTGGGGAGGGCTAGTAAATCGGGAGTTGGGGTGCTTTGAGGTCTCGTAGACCGTTGATTGGAGTCACTATATAGCCAAGCTTTGGATGGCTTGGCCCGACAGTGCATCGGTGAGAGCACATGCTCACTGTGTTCTTTCGGTCAAGTATGAGTTGCTCTGATCCACATATTCATGATGTTCCCATTCCAAGCAAGCTAGGCACGAGGCAATTCACCAATCGGGAGTAGATATATGCGCACAAACAACGCGAAACACGCGGGTTGGCCTCCTCACTGAGTACCTAACTTAGATTTTGTGCAACATAACACGATTGAACCTGCAGTATTATAATATATCACCCAAGCGTACGTACGGATCATCCTGTAAATAAAGAGGCTTAATTGGCCTACCTGAAGGAGCTGTCTCTGAATTCTGCAGATGGCTAACAAGCATTGGCAGCAACTACAAGTCTCAAAGAGCGGCTAGACATTTGAAATTCGTCCGTATTGACATTGAATTTGCTACGAAAACACCCACAAGATCATTCAAGCAATAGGTGGCATGTTAAAATATTTGTCGAGCTTGTTTTCAACAAAAGCTTCTTTTACCCCGTTCACTTCAATAGTCGCTTTAACTGGTCCGAACAGTCTAGGGCAGGTTTCCGGGAACCAGGAGTAGTTGTCGCTGGGTTGGAGAGAGAAGTCGGCTACAGAGCTAAATACAGATCTGTGAAATCTACTCACTTGACGTGCAGCATGTAGTGCGCAACCATCGCCAAAAGTACGTCCAAAAACGTCGGGTGATCCGTTCCCAGTACGAACCTACCACTTCCAAGGTCTCGAGGCATGTTCTTTTCCATAATTCTCCACATATCTCCCATTCTAGCAAACGCCCCGTTTGCGATCCAGCTTTCTACGGACTTGGATTCGACGCCCGCGTCGGCAGGGACATGCACGAAACGGGCAGGGAATTCGCCAACTGTGAGCGCAGGATACAAATTGGCGGGGATGAAGATGAACCAGCGGTAGAACGTGGCGAGCTGTGCGGGAGACAGGCTTTGCAGGCCCCACTGGGTGCCTTTCGCATAATTGTGTTGCAGATCTTTGCGGATTGTCAAAAATCAGAGCAGTCTGGAGTAAATTGAGAGGAAACTCACATAAAATAATAGCTGTCATCTCGGTGAGAACAGACCCTTCTGGAGTAATCAGAGTTGGGAACTGCGCTAGTGGATTTGCTTTTAGCAGTCGGTCGTAGTTTGGGCCTTTCTTTTGGGTAGTTTCTTTATAGTCGCAAGTAACAACTTCGTGAGGTACATTCAACACCCGAAGAGCAACAAGGGGAAACACTGAGCCGCACCCCTAACAATAATCTGTCAGCGCGTCGTCATAATTCGTAGTTGAGCCAAGAACCTCTGCATGAAACAGCATGTAACGCCCGTTGGTTTCTGCCATCTGGAATCACTTTGTATTGGATGAGTGTTGACAAGAAGGGTGTATACTAGCTGCAAGCCAATGGGCTTAGATATAATGCTCAAGCCAAGCCATCGATACTCCACTCGACCGATCCGTCATTATTGCGTCGAGGAAGTGCGGGAAGCCATGCGTGCCTGATGACTCAACCTAACTGGACGTGGTACCCTTCATTTTGGGGTATGTGATTGGTGGAGCAAGAGGCGAAAGACTGGAAAAGTGGTATGCTTGAGCACCCTCTAAATATAAATTGATTAGCATTGGACGTAGGAACCAAGTCCAAGAGGTATCCTCAAGGAGCGATAGACATATCAAAATACTGGTTGAATCCAGTCTCAAGGAACACTTCTTTCACTACCTCCGTCTCAATTGTTGCTTTGACCGGCCCAAATAGCTTGGGGCAAGTCTCCGGAAACCAAGAGTACCTGTCACTAATCACACCTTTATCAGCGATTGCACGAGCCTCAGCCAACACGTCAACTTACTCAGCGTGGAGCATAAAGTGTGAGACCATCGCCAAAAGAACATCCAGAAACGTAGGGTGGTCTGTCCCTAGCACAAACCTGCCCAGGCCCAAGCCCTGTGGCATTTCTTGCTCCATGATTATCCACATTTCGCCCCTCCTAGCGAGCGCTCCTTTTGTGACCCAGCTTTCGACGGTCCTCGGATCCACGACTGCATCCAAAGGAACGTTCACGAAACGCCCAGGGAATACGCTTACGGTGAGGGCCGAATAAATGTTGGCGGGAATGAAGATAAACCAGCGGTAGAATGCGGCGAGTTGCGGCGGGGACAGTGACTCTATGTCCCAGTGGGACCCTTTTGCATGGTGGTGCTGTAGATCTGGATGTACATTGGTTCAAGAACATAATCTCCATATGATACACGCATTAGAGGAACTTACATAGGACAATGGCAGCCATTTCGGTCATAACTGATCCTTCAGGAGTAATGAGGGTTGGAAACTGGACAAGTGGATTTACTTCCAGTAATCGAGTGTAGTTTGGGCCTTCCTTTCGGGTTGTTTCTTGAAAGTCGCAAGTGACCAGCTCGTGTGGTATGTTTAACGCACGGAGGACAACCAGTGGGAACACCGAGCCACATCCCTAAGAGCAATGCGTTAGTTCATCTCTGTATTAGTAAGTAAAGCACGGCTTACCTTTGCATGGAACAGTACGTAGCATCTATTCGTCTCCGACATCTGCGGTTGGTTTGAATATATTGGATATGGGTGGAAATGGTTTGATGTAGGTTCTCTTCCGGCTAGGTGGGCTTATAACATTTAGCCCAAGATATCCGTCCCTCAGTCGGCCGATCATTCATCAGAGGGAACGCATGGCAGGCCTGTGTGCCTAATGACTCGTCTTGATACTAAATTAACTCACCGAATCCAGGTCGTATAGGTGTACTTAAGGCTCATGGTATCGTTAAATATATGCGGCGCTTGGCCCAAGAACTACGCAATAAATAGCAAAATACTTGTACATCTTTAAGGGGCGAGCAAAGTCAATACACCCGTCTTGTGACGTGAAAGCCGCATTCACTCACACTCCTGCTCTCAACCACCTTTCTTCTTCTTTTCCTTCCTAGCTCTCTTTTTCTCCCTTTCCTCCTCTTCCTTATCCATTGCCAAGAACTCAGCAACCGAAGGCATAGCAGAGGACGACAATCCCGCCAGTCGCGCAGCCTTCGGCATATCTACTTCCTCCCCTTCTTCCTTTTCCTCCGAATTCTGGGGTGGGGTAGGCGGCTTGGCTGGTACAGGAGCCGGCTCAGGTTCAGGCTCGGGCTCGTTGAACCAATTTCGTTTGCCAGAAGGAGCCGAGGTGGAAGCAGGCGGGGGGAGAGATGGCGGCTGCTTTGGTGGTTTGTCGCCGTCTTCAGCATCGCTGTCATCTCCATAGTCGGGCTCGTAGTCGCCAGCGTCAGCAAAGGGGTCGAGATCCTCCACATCTTCAACTGGCTCGGCCGGTCGCGAGGGCTGTGTGGGTGCGGGAGGAGCGTTGGGGAGCTCGGGTTGGGCAGGGATAGACGTCTGTGTGGGAGGGACTCCTTCTTTAGCCAGAGTTGCGCCTTCTGCGGGTCGATCGACCCGCATTTTCTCGTCACTTAGAATAGGAGCTGGCGCCTCGACAACCTCCTTCGCCTTTCCCTTGGCCACACCTGCTTTTTTCGTAGCCTCCTTCGCCTCTCCCTCAACCACAACCTTTTTCTTCTTTTTCTTTTTCTTTTCCACTGGAGCGAACGAGCTCGCTCCCATAGGTTTGAACTTGCCCGCCTGTTTGGCCCGTTCGAGAGCTTCCAGTTCGGCCTCTCTCGTCGAAGTCTTTGCTCCTGCCGAATCTGGTTCCGCGCCACGAGATTTCTGTAGTTCAGCGAGTAGTTCGGCTCTGGTCCTCTTTTTGCCCGGTGGGGCTTCAGTGGGAGCAGAGGTTGAAGGAGCTTCAGGAGCTGGCGTTAGAGAGGTACCGAGGAACGCAGATTCTAGGTCCTCGTCTAGGTCTTCCCGCGTCTCTTCGCGAGCAAGGTTCTGCTCCAGTAGTGCAAAGTCAAGACCTAGCGTACGAGTTATGAGTCTAGGTCCGCTTGAGTAAGTATTTTACTCGCCTTTGACTAAAACGGTATGCGTCGCGTCACCACCCAAGTATCTCCTTTGCTCTTCTATCTGAGAAATATATTTAGTCTTTGGGCTGATTTCTAGATATGTTGAATATCTACCGCATCCTTGTCTTCGCCCTCCGTCCGCTTTTCAAAATCCTGAAGAATTCCTTCGACCTACAGGAACCGAATTTTAGATACAACCATGAACAAAACTTGGCGGCGGTGCTCACATCAGCATATTCGTTCACGCCAACCCGGCGCTCAGATGCTCTGTCCCGGTACTTGGAATCTGTCGGTTTCTTGACCTTTCGAGGCTTGAACTCGGCCGGCGAAGGTTCTGCCTTTCTAATTGTGCCTGTCAATTATAGGAAATACGTGATAAAATTCCTAGAACTCACTTGGCGCTAGACGCCCCCGCCGCAAGCAACGAGCCGCGGTTATACGCCTTGGACTTGGTAACATTAGCACCAGGAGCTCCCGGCTTAGCTAGGAGTGACCTAAAGCCATCCTGAAAGTTTAGATTTAGTCAAGCTTCATCGAAACAAATACAAAATTACCTGGTCCATGTTGGTACTGAAAGTCGTCAAGTTCAAGCCTGAGTCGGCTGACTAATCACAACACAACTGATGTGAATTTACTTTCATCTCCCACTCTTCGTCTTGCGATGTCTCTGCCAAGCTTCATTCGTCGCCTCTACTCGACGGGGCGCAACACACCAAAACCCGCTAGTGCAGCTCTAGAGTCTTCTACTCCCCGTGCAGTCCGAATCAGACGCACACGATTCCCTAGCATACTCTCTACTGCCAAAGCCGGTTCCCCGCTTTCCAATGTCGAACAGACGACGTACAACAAACTTAAAGCGCGCGGAGAGCTCAACGTAGAAGGACCTGATGGTACAAGGGAGCTATCAGAGGGAGAGTGGCTCGAGCGCACGAATGCGAAACGGCGGCGCGTGCGCGGGACCAAGTCTACGGCTCGAATCGATGCCGACGCTGAGGGTAGCGCATCCTTGGAAGAGGCTCAAGTCGTCGGCCAGCGCATTTATCTCCCCAATATTATCTTCCGGTTGGTACGAAACCATACTCCCCCAGGCGAGCCGTATAATCCGTACGAAGCGACCTTCCGTGTCCCACAAAGCCTCACAAAACTTGATATTCGGGGGTACCTACAATCGATGTACGGAGTGCGCACTACATATATCCGCACGGACAATCGAATGGCGGATATTAAGCGAAACCGGACGACCTATAGCCTGGGTCGGTGGAGCTCTCCCGAGAATACCTATAAGCGAGCTGTTGTGGGACTCGAGGAGCCGTTCTACTTTCCCCAGGCGCGGGAGGATATGAACGTGCAGGATCGGGAAGCCCGAGACAAGTACATCAACCGAAAGTTCCAGGTCGAGGAGATCGAGAAGATGCGCAACCAATTCCGTATGCGCATATTCAGGCCACAGGGATACAGAAATAATAGCGGGACCGATTCGTTGCGCGGGAAGATCATTAGGAAGGTTATGGAGCAGAAGATGGCGAGAGAGGGTACCGTGTCGGCGGCAGTGAAGGAAATGTTGGCAGATGCGGATGTCGCTGGCCGTCTTCCGCGTGTACGCACTACTGGTGCATGAAAATGATATGTAGTCAAATTTTGGTATTTCATTCGTTGCTTGAACTCCGCATAAAGTTACTCGTATACCTACATTGTTACACTATAGCACAAAACAAACAAGGAAAGGGAAAGCAACTCTCAAACTCCTCATAATGTGCCCTCATATGGTGGAGGGGCACCATCCCCAACGAGCACCATTCGATCTACGATCTCGTCCTTCTCCGTCCTCTTGTATGTCTCGATCTTCTCCCCATACTCACTGACTTGGTACACTCTAAACCTCCTATCAAAGCCAACTATACAGCACATACAAATCAGCAAACCTCATGCACAAATGAACGCAACAAACTTACGTTTCCCATACCCAGAATAACTTCCCCCACCTCCAAAGCACGACCAAACCCCCTTGACGCGATGGCAGTTATCAGCTGTATGCACGTGCCCGTTTGCAATGACCTTGACTTCCGTTGCAGCACCCTGCGCAGCCTTGGGATCCGAAACCTCCAGAGCTCCCAGAACAGCCTTTTGGAAGAACGCAGCGTCCTTGTTTGCGCCACCGTACTTCTCCGTTGTCCCCACATCTAATTGTTTGGAAGTCTGCGTATCGACATCCGCTGGTTGACCGGTCATTTTTCTGTCCTCAGACGCATTAGCAAGTGGAACAATATGCTTGTACGAGGGGACGTACAATGGTATATGGAAGAACATCATCGCGTTCGGTTTCGCAAGCTTCCTTCCTCCAGATGATGACCCGCCTGTCGAAGCCTGGCGCTCCTCCAAATCCATTCTTCTGATGCCTGCACCCCGCCTCCTCCAGATTTTACCCAAATCCCTTGCGCCGTCTGGCTTGAAAGGTCGCTGAATGGGCTCAATCGCTTTCGATTCGCCCAGGAACCAGTCGATTTGGGATTCACGGATGTAGTCGTACTCAAGAGGTTTCCACCAGGCTATTCCGTTGGGGATGTATGCTCCAGAGTCGAGGAAGTAGAGTGTCAGGAGGGGGGTTGCTGAGCTATCGAACAAAGGGCAGTGTCAGTGCTACATTAGCGCAGGGTGCATGAGTTGTGCGTACGGGTCGTAGCTCTTCACTTGCAAGACATAGTTCCCAACGCCATGAATAGCTGAAGGACCTGTTTCCCCAAGAAAGTACGGCAAATGCTCCAAGTGCTGCATCATCAATCTCCTCCCCATATCTAGACCCACATTAATCACGACTACATCACATTACAATAGCCCACTCACCAGTCGTGCTGTCATGATTTCCAAATACAGCTGTCCATGGGATCTTCCTGTTAATCACTTCTGTCGCAAACTTGGCTAACACACTCCTCGAATCCCAGCTCGTCTTCTGTCCATTCAACTGGTCCCCGCTAAACACAACCAGATCCGGTCTCTCAGCATCGAGCGCTCGTCCAAGGAGAGCTTGCGAGGTGTTATAACCGTCGCAGGGTTTGAGGGAGGTGTCAAGACAGTGCCCGTGTGAAGTGGAATAATGCAGATCAGCGACTTGGAAGATTTTGTAGGTACCATTTGCGTGGAAGTGAGGTGGTTGAGGGCGGGGAGGAGCTGCTCGGCAGTCGTGTTAGATAGAAGTTGAGGATGGGAAGGATTGGAGACGTACGGGTGAAGCCTTTCCTGGCAACCAAAGAAACAGGGAGCGACTTTCCCTCTCTGCCCGGATAGATGAGCCCATCCACACGCTCGAATCCCCAGAATGGTTCACTATCTCCGTACACAAGGTCCAGCTCCGTAACAACCTTGTCCAGTTCTTCATCCTCCGTAGCATTCGCATAAGGTTTTTGAAGGGTATACCAGAGTCTGCGGTTCTTAACGCGCGGGTATATTCCATCTGTTAGGCTCCCTTCTGCTTCGTGCCAGGTCTTGTTGTTGTCGGGGAGAGAAAATTCGTCGCCTTCGTCGATAATGCGGATTTCGGTAATCAGGGGAACATCGAGCCGACGAGAACGACGGTAGTATATGTACTATGAGAGGTGTAAATTGTGATTATTAGGGAAACAAATTGGAAACTCACATTCCACCAGACTCCGGCCTAGATAGAAGCGTTAATAAAGGAACGGACTCAATATGTGCTTTAGACACACCTGCCTGTTTATGTCGCGCTCAACGCGAACCCATTTTCCATACTTGGCGTCCAGATCTTTCGTAGTTCGCGGATCACAAAATGTCGTGAAGGTGGGATCGACCAAACAAGGCTTAACAGCAAGCATGGTCACTAAGGAGTTACATCGTTGAGCCAAGTCAGATACTGCACATGTGTTACCGTCATTAACTACTCACAGCCAGTTTGGTGAGGCAACAGAGGTGAATACCGGTCCAAAGGCTGGCTCGCGTGAGGGTCATCAATGGGGCTGAGCGGCTTGGTCCACCACGCAGTCGATACATCAGGTCCGCCTGGCTCGCTAGTAGTTCCGTTTCCTGTGCTATTCCCAGTGTTTCCAGGTGTCGGAAGCTGGGGTTGGGCTTCTGACGGCAGCGCTATAATCTCCCATGCTTGCCAGCTTAACACAAGGCTAACGTTAAGCGCCTAACGAATAAAACGACAAAAAGCCCACTTACCCTATACGTTGCTTATGCAAAGGTCCTATAGCAGGGTGATACAGCACAAACAAGAAAGTAAGTAAACAAATGAATAGGAAGAAGGTAGTCTGCCCTCAAACCGATCTACATATCAGCATGCTTCGGGAGCATTCAAGCGGAATATCACTCACGCATGGGATCAAAGACCTGCAGACCCGGCCTGCTCTGTGTCCCAGATTAAGAGGCATTGTAGAGGCCCTTGCAGCGCGTCGACGTGGTTGGGAAGACAGGGATAAATGAGTGTCCAGCGCGGGTCTCGAACCACGTAATCTTAAATCTCAGGGCCTTCAGGGTCTGACGTACCAACACGATCGACGCTCTCTTGCCTTCGACAGCTCAGCTTGTAGCGCTCCAGGTTATCTTGAGCTGGTCAATATCTTGCTTAGATTGCTATTATCATGCCACCGAAGAGACAGAGATCGGATTCCGCAGCAGCAGCCGCTGGTCCCTCAAAACCTCCCGCTCAACGCGCTTCCAACGCGTCTTCTTCGAAACCTCGGCAAAAAGGCAAAGCAGCTACTCAGAAGAGTGCACAAACAGAATGGCCAACTTTTTTCCGTGACGTACGTCCTTTCATCTCGTTTTAATATTACTTGTTTCATTGGAGGGTTTCTTTAGCTGTTCAAAGTGTTCAAAGTAAGCAAAATATATCATCTGGGCACTCGTGGCGGCTACTCATGTCAAACAATCAGGCTTTGAACACAGTTATAGCATTCTGCTCTTCTCGAAAACAGCTTGCTATAACATTTTCTGTCGTTCGCAAGTCTGTGGAAGGAATATTGAAACAGTAAGCCCCGAACCTTGGATGTTGGTGGCGCCCAACTGAATCATATTAGACCTTTAGAGCTCGAAAAGGTGGCGCAGATCAAGTAATTGTTCTAGCTCTCACACTTCAACCACTCATAACACTTGAATTGCAGAGCTCTTTTACCTGACATCGTCCAGTTCGCCTACTTTAACGCGATGGAACTGCAAATCAACGCTGAGGGAGCGGGAAAAGAAAACGGAAAACGCAGGGATTCGCCTGACCCCTATGCGCCTAGCAATTTCGTAGATCCCGCCGAGAGCGAAGAACATGTCTTGGTCTTAGACTTTGTTGAAACCGGGAGGTGGCAGAAATCCCAAGCGTGAGTCCAATACCAAGGAGCTTAATTAGCATTTCGCAACTTACGAGACAACTAGGAACAATCGGCCAGGAAATGGTTACACTATGCCCGTTGCGCTCACTCCTGCGGCGGTCAAGAAGTTGATTGAAAAGCGAAATGAGCGTTTTTCCACTGCAGTGAACGAGTGCGTATTTTTCAACCATTCGAGCTCCTTTCATATGCTCACCTGTACACTCGATAGGCTTATTGCAGCATGCAGCGTGACCTCCGAGGACCCGGTCACCCTACTTACGAATGCAGCTCGAGATCACATCCCTGTTGACCCGATGGCTGTACTAGCTAGAGAGCATCCTAGCTCACCCGCACACGAGGCACCAGTCGTCCCTGCTCCAAAAGACAGAGAATCCATTGAGACGATTATCGAAACCCTCAAGCACTCTCAGGACGAGGACCGAGTTTACCGCGACCAAGCTGTTTACGAACGTGTGTTCAGTATGCGTGAGCCTCGTTGGGGTAAGCCAATATATGTTTCCTCTAAAACCTAAAATATTAAATGTAAACTGGGGTAGGCAAACTGGATCGCTCACTTTCAGACTCTGTAACACATGCTCTGGAAGCAGCTCGGAGTGTTACAGGATTCTATAGCCATCAGGCGGCTGCTATCAACTCTATCTGGTCGGGCAAACACGTTATTGTGTCGACTAGCACTGCATCTGGAAAAAGTATCATCTACCAAGTGAGTGTTGCTTCATCCTCCTCGCGGGGTCCATCACTTACTTTTGTGTGACATGCAGGTTCCAATCTTGTGCGCGCTTGAACAAGATAAAAGTACTACTGCTATGTTTATCTATCCAACTAAAGTAAGGTTCCATACGCTCTAATTTACGCATAATCTGTAACTCCCACCCTAGGCGCTCGCGCAAGACCAAAAAGCCGCGATCGAGCAGCTGCTACAGCAATGCCCAGGATTAGAAGATATCAAGGCGCATATACCCACCTCAAATAATCGTTGCTACCTCTGATACTTCGTTTCATAGGTTGCGACATATGACGGAGATACACCTCAGGATCAGCGAGCTAATGTGCGCAAGACAGCTTCGATTATTTTCACAAACTTTGTACGTCCTGTGTTCATGTCTCACGGCGAATGCTTATAGTAAGTAGGATATGCTTCACGCTTCGATTCTGCCAAACGAGGAACATTGGCGAAGGTGAACTTCTTGAAACTTAATTTTCGTGGGACCTGTCTGAACATGGCCCAGATTCCTCAAAAACCTTCATCTTATTGTGGTTGACGAGCTGCACTACTACACAAATGTGTTTGGCAGCCATGTTGCCATGATTATGCGTCGGTTGAGGAGGGTTTGCGCAGCGAATGGAAGTGAGTGAAAACAGCCGTTATCCTCGTATGGTGTCTCATTATTACCCATGAAGATCAGGATGCGCTGTTTGTTACTTGTAGCGCAACCATCAATGATCCCCGCAGAGTGAGTTTATGAGTTATTTGCCATTGATAATTTCTAATTCAAGTCGCATAGCATATGGCAGACATATTTGGAGTCGAGGTACGTCAAGCTATTGCTGCGGCTCCGGTTGTGTTCATGTCGCATGTTGAACCCTGCATTTTTAGGACGTCGAAGTAATCACAGACGACGGAGCACCAGCAGGTCAAAAGCACTTTGTGCTATGGAACCCGCAAGATGTCGATCCGTTAGACCCCTCGATGGGTAAAGTCAGCTCCATGTCGGAAGCTTGTTGGCTGTTCCGAAGCTTGATGAAACAAGGCGTCCGAACCATTATTTTTTGCAAGGTACAATGCTTCTGTTCGCTGGTCTTTTGGATCACTTTACTAACGGATATGTTCGAAGATCCGACGTACCTGCGAGATGGTGATGAAGACAGTGCGGGCAGAATTGACATCTGAAGGCAGGACGGACATATTGGCAAAAGTGAAGGCGTATCGTGGAGGCTACTCTCAAAAGGTACCAACGCATATTGGAAACGCCATTGAACCGAAACTCACTTGATTGCAGGATCGACGAGCGATTGAGCACGAAGCTTTCTCAGGAAACCTACTTGGGATAGTTGCCACAAACGCACTTGAACTAGGAGTGGATATTGGTACACTCGACGCTGTGATTGTGCTTGGGTTTCCGTTCGGATTGGCTAGTCTGGTACGTGCATACGAACTAATGAATTGACGTTTCTCATGTGTTATATCAGCGCCAACAAATGGGACGTGCTGGTCGCCGAGCACGCGATGCGCTCACGGTCCTTGTTGCAGACGAAAGACCTATAGATCAACACTACGTCAGCAATCCGGAGGAACTATTCTCGACGGTACGCCTCAGTTTCACACCTATTTCGTACATAAACTGAATTTAACTTTTCAGAACGTGGGCGAGCTGCTCGTCGACTTGGACAACAAAGTAATTCTCGAGAGTCACCTACAATGTGCAGCCAATGAAATGCCTATCCACGTAACTCACGATGAAGCCTACTTCGGACCTGCATTCAAAGAGATATGTGAATCTCGTCTGAAAAAGGACGTTGAAGGATGGTACGTCCCAGTACTGTTTTCAACGGGACCTCGCTGAAACGTGGTTATTGTTCTTGCAGGTACCATACGAACCCAGCATTTCTACCCTATCCGTCGAAGTATATTTCGATTCGTGGCATTCAAGAGGACAAATATGCTGTTGTGGATGTTACGATGTTCGACCAGTCCAAGGGACAGGCTAAAGTCATGGAAGAACTCGAGCTATCTCGGGCTATATTCGAGGTGCGTACAAGGCAAATACAGATTACACGATACAAACATTTACGAGGATATATATATTCAGCTATATGAAGGTGGTGTGGTGAGTAACACACCGGCCAGACCATCTTAGTATTACTTTGTTAACGCATGTTTCAGTTCATGCACCAAGGGCAAACATTTATCGTAAGTCAATACCATGACAGTTATCTAAACCTAGTACTTATTTCTTCGTGCGTCTTGCCAGGTCAAGGAGGTTAATCATGACGAAAAGATGGCTCGTATTTTTCGCTCAGACGTCAACTGGATTACACGACCCCGGTACGACTTCTCCCCCCATGAACATTTCCACAAGCTAACCACACCTTGCGCATGCAGCGATTTCAAGTAAGTCTAGCGTGGCGTAACTGACAGGCAGCTAAAATAAATTACAGAGACATCGATGCGATTCAAACTTTCCGGATTCGAGCGATCAAGAAATCAACCAAGCGAGCGTTTTACGGGTCTGTGCAAGTCTCAGTCAGGGTGTTTGGTTTTTTCAAGCTAAGGTATGGACAGAGTGATACCCTGACTACTCAATCCCTCAACATCTACGAGTAGAAACAATGTCATCCTCGACACTGTCGACATTCATACACCTCCATACGAGCGCATGACAACAGGTAACCCTTCACCAGCCAGTTCAGCCTCCCGTCTAACCATATAAACAGGAATGTGGATGGACGTACCCAAGTCCATACTTGATCTGATGAAGCAAAAAGGAATCAACCCTGCAGATGCGATCCACGCAGCCCAACACGCAGTTCTCAACCAAACGCACCTATCCAGCGACCTTAAAACGGAGTGCAAGGTTCCTCAGAAAGAGTACGCCCCGACCGAGTCGTCGCGTAAACGGCCCGCCCGGTAAGCTTGGTTTGCTGGTGTGAAGGGTGAAGATTGGAGGCTTAAAGTTGCGCATATAGCTTGATTTTTTATGATGCGGCTGGAGATGGGAGTGGTGTATGTGCCAAGGCGTTTGATCATAGTAAGTTCCAACTTGCTTAATTTTACGTATATTGATTCTCTTTTAAGTATCCACGCTGCTCTGGGGCGCATCTGAGAAACTAGAGGACTGCTCTTGCGAAGATGGGTGTCCATCCTGTAAGTCATAGAGCAAAGTTCATCTCGCGCGGTACTTATTTGTCAACGTTTACAGGTATTAGGGGTATGAAATGCTCCGAGGGAAACATAGTCAGCTCCAAGACCGGCGCAGCACTCGTTCTTAAAAGCCTGCTGGATATTGAAATCGACCCCGACACCGTGCCCAACTTTGGGGAGCTAGATTTACCGGAGACGATTGTGGTGGCCGAGACTGTACGTAGCGCAAGCGGCGTAAAGGTGGAGCCTGGAGAGTAGAACGGTTCAAATGAATAGATATACAAAGTAGACCTAGGCATTCAAGCTTAATCATATGCTACTCGTAGCCTATTTCAAGGTTTCTTGGTACACTATACGACAGGCTCTCCGTCCTTCTTGTATACCCCCTGCCTTCATAACAAACATGATTCTATTCGCACTCGCGGCGCCTGCAAACCCCTTCTCCCCGTTCCCAGTTGAGTCCCTAGAGGTTGTGATGATACTCGTTGCAAGCCCTCACCTGGGGATCCCAAACGGGATCTTGTTTTCACTCATAGGCTCCGCATTTGCAACGTACCGCCCTCTACAACATCAACCAGGTGGAACCATAATTATTTATTTCACAAATAGGAGACTTCTATATTGTAACTCTATGCAGACTGATAACACTGAGCCCATGTTTCACCTATCTGAGTGCCAGTAAAGTGAACTTTGACTGAGCCTTGGGTAGAGATAACAGCTGTATTTTGAGGGCGCATCAGGACACTTCGTACATCAGAGGGGACCCACATGACAATCTTAGAACCATTGGCAAGCATGAATCCGTCCTCATCCACTACCCAAGTATGGCGTGGGTCAGTGGACGCATCCTTGATATTAGTTCTGTGTATTTTGTTGAAAGACGAGCCTGAGACAGTGTATGCATTGTCAGATGAGTGCGCAACCGACGTGGCCATATCGGTATGACCCTCAAGTGGCTCGCCAATCGCCTCGCCAGCGTCTACATCCCATATTCGGATTGTGTAATCATAAGACCCAGAGACAACGGATGCACCATCGGGCGAGTATGCAACCGACATGACCCAATGGGTATGACCCTCGAGTGGCTCGCCAATCATCTTGCCTGTATACGCATCCCAGATCCGTATTGTCTTGTCAAATGACCCAGACACGATGCGTGCGCCGTCAGGCGAGAACGCAACCGATTTGACCACATTGGTATGGCCCTCGAGCGACTTGCCAACCATTTTGCCTGTGTGTGCATCCCAGATTCGTACTGTTTTGTCATGAGACCCAGAGACAATGCGTGCGTTGTCAGACGAGAACATAACTGATGAGACCGCATCGGTATGACCCTCGAGTGGCTCGCCGACCATCTTGCCGGTGTGCATATCCCAGATCCGTATTGTAGTGTCAGAAGACCCAGAGACGATGCGTGTACCGTCAGACGAGCACGCAACGGAGCTGACCTCCTCGGTGTGGCCCACGAGCGGTTCACCAATCATTTTGCCGGTGTGCGCATCCCAAATTCGCATCGTCTTGTCACAAGACCCAGAGATGATGTGTGCATTGCCGGATGAGTATGCAACCGACCAGACGCGATTGGTATGACCCTCGAGTGGCTCGCCGACCATCTTGCCGGTGTGCGCATCCCAGATCCGTATTGTAGTGTCAGTAAACCCAGAGACGATGCGCGCACCGTCGGACGAGTACGCAACCGAGTTGACCTCTTGGGCACGACCCTCGAGCGGCTCGCCTATCATCTTGCCAGTGTGCGCATCCCAGATCTTTATCGTAGTGTCAGAAGATCCAGAGACGATGCGTGTACTATCGGGCGAGTATGCAACCGACCAGACGGAGTCGATATGACCCTCGAGCGGTTCGCCAATCGTCTTGCCGGTGTGCACATCCCAGATTCGTATTGTCGTGTCATGAGACCCGGAAACGATGCGTGCACCGTCGGGGGAGTATGCAACTGAGCTCACGCCACTGTCATGGCCGAATGGTTCACCAATCATCTTGCCAGTGCGCGCATCCCAGATTCGTACTGTCCTATCATGAGACCCAGAAACGATACGTGCGCTGCCAGGCGAGTATGCAACCGACATGACACAATCGGCATGACCCTCAAGCGGCTCGCCGATCATCTTGCGGGTATGTACATCCCAGACCCGCACCGTCTTATCCTCAGACCCAGACACAATGCGTGCGTTGTTAGGCGAGAATGCAACCGACCAGACCCCAGCAAAATGACCCTCGAGTGGCTCGCCAACCATCTTGCCAGTGTGTGCATCCCAGATCCGTATCGTGTTATCGTCAGACCCAGAGACGATGCGTGCGCTGTCAGACGAGTATGCAACCGACCTGACACAATCGGCATGACCCTCAAGCGGCTCGCCGATCATCTTGCGGGTATGTGCATCCCAGACCCGTACCGTCTTATCCTCAGACCCAGACACGATGCGTGCGTTGTTATGCGAGAACGCAACCGACCAGACCGTGTGGCTATGACCCTCGAGCGGCTCGCCAATCATCTTGCCTGTATACGCATCCCATATCCGTATTGTCTTGTCGTTAGACCCAGAGATAATGCGTGCGCTGTTGGACGAGAATGCAACCGACCGCACCACACCGGTATGACCCTCGAGCGGTTCGCCTATCATCTTGCCGGTGTGTGCATCCCAGATTCGTATCTTGTTGTCACCAGACCCAGATACGATGCGCGCACCGTCAGACGAATATGCAACAGAACCTACTCCGCCCGGAGTGACACAGACAACAAGCGGCGCAGCCTCTCGCTTTCTCATCGCCACTCCGGTTACTTTCGGTATGCCTTTCATTTTCCGCAAGTAGTGTGTCGAGATAGGCCTTTGCTCTGGCCAAAATGGCAATGCAGAGATATAAATGTGAGGAGTGCTGCGCGAGACAGGGTTCGACGAGAACGTAGTTACGAATCCCGCGGCATCCCGAGCGAGCTGCTGAATCTCGACTGGGCAGTTGATCCGCTTAGTGTTTGTCAGAAAACCTGTAATAGATGCATATGCCCATCGACTTACCTGAGTCCATGCTTGTACTCGATACAACCCCCTGACGCCAATATGTATGCACTGGTTCAGGTTTAGGACCTCCATCCAGAACAGTAAGCGGTCCGACAGGAATCCTTCCAGCGCGGAGTGAGCATCGTCCCGAGCCTCAGCAGACACCAAATGATCTGCCCAGTAGCGGCAAGCATAAAATAGCTCTGGCAATATTGCGTTCTCGATCTTTTCCGCGAGGTTAGGAATATTTTCATCAAGCACGAAGGACGAGGCGAGCTCGCAGATGTTGAACCGCAGCAACCGTTGCATCGTGCTGAAACAGCGCAGGGATAGGTGCTCGTGGTGCTTCGCGGCGTGACAGCACAGGTCTTTCGAGCGCTCGAGATCGAGCATGAAGTCGGGGAATGAGGCGTGGAGCGTGGAGATAAGGTTGGCGTCTTGAGAGACATGGAGCACCGAGCGAAGATGTTGCAGCGCGTACATAACCTCACATTCTCCCAATCCCAGTAATCCCGCCATCGCGGTGACACTCATCGACTCTCTAGCGCATATTGTCGTATCTAGGACCAGTCTGACGTTTTCTTTCTCCCTGGGCTCCAGATCGTCGTTGGTAAATGGGGCGCAAAGCACGACTCTGTAGAGGTCGTCAATGTCCTTGTGTTTGTTGGTTCTGCTAGCGGATACTACCGACAACAGCTGCTCGAGACGCTGGCTTGAATCGACCTGCCGACCCTTGGGATGGATGTATCGAACGGCAGTAGCAGCATAAATGAAGAGCGTCCCAGCCTGCTCAGCAAGCTGCCCAAGATGTTCCTGAGACAAAGAGAGCGCGCCAAGTTCAGCCTCTAGATATGTCTTGATGTCAGCCCGCACAAATGATGCCTCGACGTCGTGGAGGTGGAACACCGAGCGGTGGCGTTCGTCCTTCGATTGAAGTGTGTCGAATAGCCCGGGCTCTGGGCGACTAGTGACCAAGAATTTGATTGGTAGATCTCCAGCCTGGCGAAACAGCTCATTGAGGATCTCCTGAGCTCCGTCGCGCCTATCACATTCATCGAGTGCATCAATCGTGACGATAATCCCCTCGGGTACGGACGCCTCGACTTCGAGTAGGGGATCTCGTATCAGCTTCCCAAATTGTGTTCCAGTGCCTCGTGCACAAATGTCTTTGTCCTCGCCTATTTGTCGAATCAATACCTCCCGGTAAGAAGGAAGGAGGCGCGCAAGCTGATATGCAATGGTCGGTATGATTCTCGACACGTCTCGGCTATCTGCGTCCGTGCGAGAGCAGAAGAAGCTGGCTGCAGGTTGACCAGTGCGTTGCATCTCGGCGCAGAAGCTGTACGCCAGCGTCGTCTTCCCAGTCCCAGCCATGCCGTTCAGCCAGTACACTTTTGAACCATTGGGGTTGTTCGCCCATTTTCGCATCTCCACAAGGATTGCCTGACGAGTACCAGGAGTGCACGCGCGCCGACCGACAACAGCGGATAACTTCGAGTCGTATGTAGCCTTTAACGCGGCATCCAGCTTCTCAAGGCGTGCATCCTACAGGGACGTATGTTATTTGCTTGTCTTTGCGGCCTTGCTCGGCAACGAACGCACCACTTGCTGCTCCTCCCCAATCCTCCACATTCTAAGCATTGCTTTGTCCTAGAATAGCGCTAAATCCGCAATCCACAATACCGTGCATAATAGGGCTCACCTGAAGCGCATGGCGCAGATTCTCGATTCGGCTATAACATGCTTGTATGTCGTCTGAGTCCTGTTTCACCTCGAGAAAGCGCCTGAACTTTGAACGCTGGCCCTGTTTCTGTACGTGTCTCATTTCTTCCTGGAGACCGCTACGAGCCGGTCAATTTGCAGAATTCAATGAAGATGAGGACATAACCCACTTCCCCATAGCATCCAAGGCCTCTAACATTCTGGACGACGTCTGCTCCCCCGGGCGTTCTGCAAACTCGCAGACCATAGCTTGAAGATTCGAGGCGATTTTTGCGTAATCGCTTCGGTTCACGGCGGCTGTCTGCACACAAATAGAGTAAGTACTAGGACGGTGGCGGGTAAATGAGACCACTCGCCTCGAAGACGTCGATCACGCCAAGGAAACCAGCCACAGCAGACTTGAGAGGTGGAAACGCACCCGAGCTCCTCTCCAACAACTGTAACGCAATCTTGAGTCCGGTCCATGCTTCTGTTCCGGTGTGTCCAGCGGCCTGGGTCAACCTCGACTCTGCGTTGGCCGACTGGACATGGTCGACAGTCACAGGATTGGAAATCGACGTAGACCCGCTAGCACTCGGCGCTGACAGGGTTAGAAGCGCCAACGATTGGGTTTGAGCTAATGGCTGTGGAGATAGTTCATGGGTAGGAGTAAGCTGTGGTGGTAGGGCTCTATCTGGTAGCTGAAGCTGAGCAGCGGGCGCGCGAGGAGCAGCCGCTTGATCCTCCGCCCCAAACCACTTCTTTACGCGACGGGCACGACGCTTGAGTGATTCACGAATCCCTCCAGAGGGCTGAGAGCCGGGGGGCATGTCGTTTTGCTGTGATAATCGAGTCTGAGATATACCGCCTATGTTATCTCATGGCCACAAGCGCCGGATCTCGGACCCGCGAAGCGCCGCAAAAATCGTTGGGACCTCAAAACCAATACAAAGTTCCCCAGAAAGAACACGCTTCGACCGAGTCGTCTCACAAGCGCTCCACCCAGTAATTTAGATTCGCTGAGATAGTTGATCAAGACTAGGGACTTAGATTTGCGCATATATCTTGATTTTCTATGACACGATTGGAGATGGAAGTGTTGTGTGCGCGACGGTGTCTGATCATAGTAAGTTTAAGTCCTGTTGATATTCCTTAACAATGGGTACTAATTTTGTTGAGAAGTATCAACGTTGCTTTGAGGCGCATCCGAGAAACTAGAAGGCTGCCCTTGCGAAGACGGGTGCCTATCTTGTAAGTCAACACGTACTATCTATCTGGCGCGGTACTTACTTGTGGACGCTTACAGGTATCAGGGGTATGAAATGCTCCAGGGGCAATATGTTTAGCTCGAAAATTGGTGCGGCGCTCTTTCTCGAAAGCTTGCTGGATATCAAAATCGACCCCGACACCGTACCCAACCATGGCCAGCTAGATTTACCGGGTACGGTCATAGTAGTCGAGACTGTACGTAACGCAAACGGCGTCAGATTAGAGCTCAACGGGTGGATTGGTTCAATGACTTAAAGATGTGACCTCTCGAGCTAATTGTATGCTACTTATTGTCTATTACAAAGCTTCTTGGTACACTATACGACAGGCTTTCCATCCTTTTTATATACCTTTCCTACCTTCATCACGAACACGATCTTATCAGCACCCACAGCGTCTGCAAACCCCTTCTCTCCGTTTCCAACCAAGTCCCCAGAAGTCGCAATGATGTCTGCTGCAGACCCGCGTTCAATATAACCAAACCTCATCTCGTTGTCGCCCATAGGCTCCGCGTTATCCCTCTGAGCCTTAACTAGCTCAAGACCCTCCGGTCCATCCCATTCCATCCCGCGGACGCAACGCCAACCAATGAATGTTGCAGCCTGCAACACCCGATGAGCGGGCATCCCAAGCGAGTGCATAAGCTGCAGCTCAAGCGCGTTCTTCCCATGCGCAAATGTGCCAGTATCCCCACCACATGCAATCATAACTCCCTCCTTTAGATAATCGACCGCCTTCTCGTTTTCCTTCAACACACTCTGAAATACCAATTTCAACTTCTCCCATTTTGGCCCTCCCGGATCAAGCGTATGATATACCGAAAGTGTTGGCGTCCAAACCGCTCTCCGCTCACGGAGTTGAGCGAGAACATCTTCGTTAATCTCGTGACCATGTTCGATGCTGTTGGCCCCTGCTGCGAGAGCAGCGAGTGCGCCTTGGGCTGTGGTCGCGTGAACTGCAACTTTGACGCCTAGAGAATGAGCAGTGCTAACAAGAGACTGCCATTCGGGTTGGGTCCAGAGGGGAACATATTTCGGCCCAGCGCGGGGGGAGGTTTGAGATGCTCGGCTGCGGTGGCTATAGTCTAAAGAAAACCATTAGCTGGGATGAGTGGGTAGGTGTGCCTGGATTTGCATACCTGCGTATACCTGTATGTACGTATAATTAAGCAGAAGTTTGACAGAAAGCCTGGAATGCTGACCTTGATCCAGTCCACACCCGCTCCGACTTGCTGTCGAACAACTCGCATACAGTCATCCGGCCCGTCAGCGACCTGTGCACCGGTAATTCCGTTTACACCTTGTTCGTTAGGATTGATATCGCTTTTAGGGCCTAAAGTAAATTGATTATGGGATGAGATTGCTTGGATAAACAATAATAATACCATAGCTGCCGGTCGAAACTATTGCCCGAGATGCGCAAAAGTAGCGTGGACCGGGGATGAGCGACACGGGGGATGAAATGCACTTGCGCAATGCAATGTCGGCGTCTCCTGCGCCCTCTGTTCCGAGGTCTCGGACGGTCGTGAATCCCGCGAGCAAGGTTGCACGGGCATGGTTGACGGCGCGTACGGTCCGTTCGGTGATGCTTTCGCGTGTAACTTGATCGGTCCACGACGCCTCAGAATACGGGTGAAGAAAGACTGCCGACGAGTTGTAAATACAGTGCCATTTTTTTTACATGCGACTTACAGTGAACGTGCGTATCGACAAACCCAGGGAGAACCGTCAAACCACGAAGATCGGTGACGTTGGTGTCATTTGGTGAGATTTCAGACTTTTCTGGCCACTTGGTGACGCCAAGGATAAGACCATGGGTTGGATCAATCTTGATAGCATGACCTCCACGAACAAATTTTGCCCCCCAAGATTCGAAGTAACAGTCTGTAAGGATGTACGTGTGAGGCATCAAGACAGTCATCATAAGGAAGCAGAACCAAGTGGCGAATAGGAGTAATTAGTCACGTGGTGGCATATAACGAGAGAGCAGAGAGCCCTCGATTTTGTGCATTATATGATAGGATTTCCGCCCTTTTTGTATATCTTCCCTGCCTTCATGACAAACACGATCTTATCCGCACTCACAGCGTCTGCAAAGCCCTTCTCCCCATTCCCAACCAAGTCCCCAGAAGTCGCAATGATATCCGCCGCAAACCCACGCTCAAGACACCCAAACCCAATCTCGTTGTCGCCCATAGGCTCCATATTCTTCTTCTGATCAGTCACCCGCTTAGCTCCTCCGGGACCCTCCCACTCTATCCCACGCACACAACGCCACCCGACGAATGTCGCAGCCTGCAAAACCCGACGAGTAGACATCCCAAGTGAATGCATAAGCTGCAGCTCGAGCGCGTTCTTCCCATGCGCGAATGTTCCGGTATCACCGCCAGTCGCAATCATAATCCCCTCACTCAAGTAATCCCCCGCCTCAGCTTTCTCGTTCTCCCTCAGCGCAGTCTGAAACACCCCCTTCAGTCTCTCCCATTTTGGTCCCCCTGGGTAAAGTGTATGATACGCCGCCAACGTCGGCGTCCAAATCGTCCTCTGCGTACGAATTTGAGCAAGTACGTCTTCGTTGAACGTGTTTCCGTGTTCGATAGTGTTGACCCCTGCTGCGAGAGCTGCGAGGGCGCCTTCGGCCGTGTTCGCGTGAACTGCGACTTTGACGCCTAGGGAATGGGCAGTGTTGACTAGGGATTCCCATTCGGGTTGGGTCCATAGTGGGATGTACTTGGATCCAGCGCGTGGGGATGTTTGGGAGGCAAGACTGCGGTGACTGTAGTCTGCGCTGAAAGTGTTAGCTTAAAAATAGGTGAAGGCGCTTAAGTTAACGTACCGGCATATACCTGTGTGTGTCATGTCTTAGTATAGGACGTAGTATGGGTGTGTGGGACTCTAACCTTGATCCAGTCTACACCTGCTCCGACTTGTTGCCGAACGACTCGCATACAGTCATCCGGTCCGTCAGCAGCTTGTGCGGCAGTGATTCCGTCTACGCCTTGCCTACTAGGGTTGATGTCATTCTTGGGACCTGGGAGGCATATCGTTTATGAGATGCTACATTGTGATTGCGAAAAATAATTTAAATATATTTACCATAACTGCCGGTCGAGACAATTGCTCGCGATGCACAGAAATACCGAGGACCAGGGATGAGTGACACGGGCGAAGAAATGCATTTTCGCAACGCAATGTCTGCGTCTCCCGCACCCTCTGTTCCGAGGTCGCGAACGGTTGTGAATCCCGCGAGTAATGTTGCACGGGCGTGGTTAACGGCGCGTACGGTCCTTTCGGTAACGCTTTCGCGTGTTACTTGGTCGTCCCACGACGCCTCGGAATATGGGTGAAGAAAGACTGTCAATGAATTGTAAGTTATGTCGTTAAAATCCTATACGAGACTCACAGTGAACATGAGTATCGACAAACCCAGGGAGAACCGTCAGACCACGAAGGTCAGTAACATTCGCGTCATTCGGTGAGATTTCAGACTCTTCTGGCCACTTGAGGACGCCAAGAATAAGGCCATGGGTAGGGTCAACCTTAATGGCATGGCTCCCACGAACAAAATCTGCCCGCCAAGAGTCGAAGTAGCAGTCTGTAAGGATGTAAGTGTGAGGCGTCAAGACAGTCATGATGGAGAAGCAGAACCAGGTGGCGAGCGCGAGTTAATTGGTCACGTGGTGGCACGTGTCAAGATCGGCGCGACTGAGAGAGTGGGGAGCTCCTCGATGTCAACAGTGTAAATAGATGACCCCACACCTCTAGACACGATGGGTATGGACGACGCTGGCGACAAGTACGCTCACATACGCGCCTACCTCTCTGCCCTCGAGCGCGAGAACGTCAACAAGAGCCCCACAGATGGCTCCGACCTCCCCGACCCTGGCCATTCCGCGCTGGCGGCGAGGATCGCTTCCCTGCTTGTCGAGGACGACGAGGACGAGGTCAAGAGCCTCCTCGTCGAAAAACTAGGCGTGCAAGAATCTTCTGTAAGTTCTTCCTCGGCTTGAGCTGTGCGTTTTCAGTCGGTGACGGTACTCGATTCGCAGTCTGATCTCGACGTACATATTCTGGAGCTCATGCACAAGCACAAAGACGATACTGAAGGCGTACCTATGCCCTTTCTTGCAACACCCACAAAACGCCCGCTTTCCCGCGCCTCCTCCGCCTCCTACCGTCTCCCCCGCCCCGAAACGCCCAGCGGGTCACCTCTCTCCGCGTCCTTTCGCCGCCCCCACACGCCCGCGAGCGTTACGTCACCTCTTGCTGCGAACCTACAAGCATACGCGTTTGCGAACTCGCCGTCTGCGAGTCCCACGATGAGCCATGCAACCGTGGCGTTTCCTGGCGTCATTGGCGGATTGACAGGTTCGAGACCGGCCTCGCCGTTGCCTTCGCCGAGACACCTAAACGCAAAGGCGGTGGAATTTAGGCCTGGGATGATGTCGAGGCAAGGATCGGTCACACCCGTTTCTTTCCATAGAGACACGCCGTCGCCGGACGTGTGGAGCCATGGTTCACCTCACAAGTATGTGTTCCTCTCTTATCGGTTTCTACATTTCTAACATTTGCGCACGGGTGTGCTACAGAGGGATGTCTAATTTGGCTATAGCATCTCCACTCGTTCGCTCCGACGGCGGCTTTTACCCGCGCCCTCTCACGCCCGGGTCCTCCATGAGCTCCTCTCTCCCCGGCCCAGGTTCCATTCCAGGCTCTGTTCCCACCCACTTATCCGCCCCAGCAAACCTCTCCCCGCCTCCCGT
Source organism: Ceratobasidium sp. AG-I (assembly GCA_015039395.1). Classification (NCBI taxonomy): domain Eukaryota; kingdom Fungi; phylum Basidiomycota; class Agaricomycetes; order Cantharellales; family Ceratobasidiaceae; genus Ceratobasidium; species Ceratobasidium sp. AG-I. Next base: position 414,889 of record MU132149.1, on the reverse strand, counting down.
CTCGGCCAACCAAATTGGCTCCTCGCCACTAAGCACTTCAACCGAATCGCCGATCCCCGCCCACTCCGCGGCAGTCCCCGTCCCAAGTATCAACTCGCACGGGAATCGGCCTAGACACAACTCATTCGATGATGAAGACGAGTTTTCGCCGTTTGGGACACGTCCTGCTGGTGCTGCTCAGTTTTTCTCGTTCGAGTCGCCAGCATTTGCCGGAGAGCCTGAAGAGGAGTATTTTGGCGACCGTGCTCTGGGGTTGGGGCAGGAGGGATATGACGATCCGCAGTCACTCGCCCCGATCGAAGTCCTCGCGCGTGTGTTTGGAGCGAGCGTCTCGCAGACTGATCTCGAGGACGCACTCGCGCAATCTGGATGGGAATTTGACGGGGCGATGGCCTTGCTTGTCGAGCGTGCCCGGCCTGGGTCGAAAGCGATTCAGGTCAAGGCGCCTACTTCTGCTACGTCTACACCTGGAAGCAGCGTTCCGCGATCGGCGGGGGTGAGCGTCGTACCGAGAGAGACGTTCGCGCAGACGAGAGCTGGGGTGGGTAAGGGTCAAGCCGTCACGGGGAAGGCAGGTGCTGCAGGGAACACAGTCGGGACGGGGGCAAATCGGGTGTGTAGGTATTATCTTGCAGGAGAGTGTCGTAGGGCGGATTGCCGGTTTAGGTACGTAGTCCGTTCTGGGCATTATTATATTTAAACTAATATCCCGACAGCCATGATGTAGAACGTGCCCTGTGTCGATTCTGGCTCCGTGGTCAATGCGTAAAAGCCGACCAGTGCGAGTTTTTGCATACGCTCCCGGAAGAGTCGGATGTTTCGGGGATCGTGAGCGCCATGTCCCGTACCGACCTCGCCGCGCACATCGCTGCAGCCGAAGAACCACCCGTTGAGGACTTTCCACTCCTCGGTCGTTCAGGACCTGTTCCGAAATACGACCCAGGACGCGCCCGATTTGCGAGTGCAGCGAAAAAAGGAGCGGCTGCTCCAGCTCCAGCAGCACGCACGGCTTCAGGAACTGTGACAGCCAAACCCACATCGCGTTCATCTCCTCGCCTCCGTCTTCGCTCGCCTTCACTCTTGCCCACACTCCCCACAGGCGAGGCTCTAAATACGATGTACATGACCTACCGCCAACGAGCCCTCCAACTCGGCGCAGCACGCAATGCCTGTCTCTCTCGCGCAGCCGATGCCTGGCGACGCGGAGACGGTGCTGCCGCTAAACGATTCTCCAAAGATGCACACGAGCTCAACCGAAAAATGGTCGACGAGTCGAGCGACGCCGCGCGCCGCATCGTCCGAGAGCGGGTACGGGCGGCTGTAGAAGCTGTGCGTGGGCGAGATGCTGGGTGGAGCGACGATGCCAGAGATCGGGCTGAGAGGGGCAAGGTGTGTGGGGGCGAGCTTGGAGTTGTGTTGGGTGTGGCGAGTGTGAGTGCGGTAGGGGAAGGTGGGAAGGGGATGACTGCCGAGGAGAGGATGGAGTGTTTGTTGGATTTACACGGATTACATGCTGCGGAGGGTGTAGAAGCCCTACAGGAGTTCTTGGTTGAGGTGAGTTAGGTACCTGAGGTAGATTGGATGGTTCTGATGGGTTGCGCAGCTTGAGAGGGAGAGATATTTTGGATTAGGTATGTGCCTTGTATTCTTGTGCACGGAACTTCTCCTGACAACCCGCCGCAGCATACGTGATCATAGGTGAAGAGAAGCACACTGGTACGCAAGACGCAGCACGGGGGTCCTCTAAAGCTCGTCTCGGCGCAGCCGTTCGTGATTGGTTGGTCGAGTGGGCGTACCCTTGGAGTGAACGAAACGGGGTCGTCTGCGTCGACGGCCTAACACACAAGTAGACCAGTCCGTGCGATAGTAAAGTGAAAAGAGAGACGAAAAAGCTGGAGATGAACTGGCTGTCGTACAGTAACAAACCAAATGAAAATTGAATTTATCCTAGTCTGGACTTTGTGGGGTTTAATTTGAAGCAAAACGGGGTATGTTTGTTGCGTCTCTGTGTTGCTGTGGGGATACGGATTTAGCTGGGAACGAATCGGGAAATGAGTAGCTTTAGCAACACCTTAGTTGTCATGGCATAGAGTCAGGTGGCAGTGTTACTCACGTGGCACGGTGTTGCGTCCCCTAACTTAACTCAAGTCCCTCGCATTCCCACCACGACCACCTCGCGCAACTGCTGTTACGTATTACGCCCCATACGACGTCTACGATAGCAATGGCAGCCCCTGTGCCCTCCTCTCCCCGTTCTCCTGCGTCAGACGTGGCCTCAGACTCCTTTATCGTCCCGTCCGACTCCTTGCCTATCGCGCACGACGACCAACACGCTGAACCTGAGCCTTCTACCATCTTTTCCTCGTCCGAAAGTCAAAGTCTCCTCGAGGCCCTCGATCAAGCACACGCCGCGCTCGCTCAATCCCGCTCGGAGAACGATGACCTCAAAGAACAGCTCGATGCCTCCAAACGCCAGGTCCAAGACCAATCCGACCAAATAGCCATGCTCCGGGGTAAAGTCGAAGAAGCCCGCCGAGGAGTCATGCGCCTACAGACTGAAAACAGGCGACAAAGCCAGCTCCAACTCGCCAGCGTGCAAGACAACGTCGCCCTGCGCTCATCTAAACGCGCTTCTTTTATCCTACCGCCTACACCTGCGTCGCCTGGAGGACTGTCTGCTGGAAAACATATTCATAGGAGGATATCCAGGTTAGCGTTTTCTATTATTGGTGTGGGGATGCGCGGGGGGTCACTCCTATTTTATGCTAATCATTCTTGGCTTAATCACGTGCAGTATGTCTGATCCTGGACTTTTGCATGCCGCCGAACGACCCATGGTAGCGACCTCCTCTCCTCCGAGCTTCCTAACAGCCTTCCCGGACAACATCTCAGGAGACCGGACGACACCCCCAGGCCCGTCCCCTGAAGAGATGGCGGCGCTCAAGGCCGAGTTGACCGCGGCTCAGCAGGCGCTGCAGGAAGCGACGGACGCACGCGAGGCGAGCGAGACGGCTGTGCGCGCGCTTAGGGAGTTTATCGCTGAGAACGCGGTTGGGATGGCTGGTTCGGGTACTGGTGCGAGTGGGTCAGAGGGGTTGCAGGGCTTGAGGCTGCCGCCGTTGCCAACGGACGCGGATGTAGCCGACGAAGAGGCGTCTGGGCCGAGAAAGGTGGAAGAGCCGAAGAGGGGATGGAGCGGGTGGTTGAAGCGCGAGTCGTCGAATTCGGTGCCCAAGGCTGCTCCCGCCCCCACCCCCGTTGTAACTTCTGTTGCGGCAGCGCCTGCCCCTTCGATCAAGAGCATCAACGAGGACGAGGACGCGAATGCTCCCCCTGCGACAACGCCCTTGACGAACTTCGTGAGCTCTTGGACGCGGAGCGTGAGCTCAACGTCAAGTACAGGTGTCGCGGCGCCCACTGAACCCAGTCCGATATCACCCGCCGTCCCTCAACAAAGCGGCTTCCGGAAGTTTGGATTCTTTAGCAAGTCACCTGCACCCTCACCCGCCGCCTCTCTACCACCTTCTCAAATACACACGCAATTCGAGCCCGAACCCGAGGTTGAGGAGCCGAAACACGTTCCTGCGCCATTGCAGCTCCAACGCGAGGGATCAGTACGGGACTCGGTGTCGAGCGCGTCTGTATCCGATGCGATCGAGCCTGTGAGCCCGCCTGCGGAGATGGTGGACGTTGTGCTTGATCGGGGACGAATTGGAGGTGGGAAGGAGGAGTATCCGGGTGAGAGGACGCCTACTGTTGGGAGTGTTACTGGGTTTGCTATGTAGGTGTGGATGTTCCGGTTTTGGGTTTGTTTTCGATGTATGTTTCGATTATTTTCGTTTTTTGGTTCAAGTAGACGTTAATGATATGATATGTTAAATAGTTTAGATGGGTAGAATTGAGTGTGAAAACTCGTTGGAATAACAAACTCGGTGTTATAGCTCCACTCTGCCACTTGCGCAGGCAGCAATGATCTTAAAGATAGCGCAAAAGGTTGAAACGGGCAGCGGTTGGTGGGAAAAGAGTGAGTGTTATGACATTCGCCGCCTGATTTGATATGACACCCCAGTAAAATGAATCCAACATCCAATCACTAAGCGCCTAGCCCGGCAACTAGAATTTAGCTTGGGAGATCAGTCCGATCGAACACTCTAGATCAGGAAATTTTCACCACGGCGTTAAAAAAAATTACTCCGGTGAATTCCAAGCATGTCAATACAATTAGATCGGCTATTTAACCTCGTGCGAAGTTCGGCCATTTTCATCTCCTGCATAGCCATCGCCGTCTTTAGCATTGCCACGTCGTCCTTGATATCTTGTTGGCCATGAACCGACCCCAAGGCAGTGACATCGGTTTTCACCTGAAGCGCTACCAACTGCACCCTCAGTTGCACGATAGCCTGATGCGTTTGAGCAGTCGTTTGGCCCACCAGCAAGATCGTGTCGAGCTGCAGTGTCCAAAACCACATTTGTTTGTCAGTGACTAACTAATAGTTGCAACGTCAAGCCGACTCACGCAAATTAGTGACATGTGGTTTTGTATTTCGTTCTCTAGCTGCATCAACCGTTCTGCCATGTCCTTCTGCAGGGCAAATTTGGTGGTGTAAGCACGTTGTTGATAGTGTTCAATTTCAGCCTTCATTCGCTCGAGATATCTATAGATTAATCACATAGAGTCGCATTAGAGTAAGCCCACTATAGTTCGGAACAAGAACGTACTCCGTAAACGGCAGCAGCTTCTCAAGGTAAGCCATGGTGACAGTGTTGTTTATTGAGTTCAGCTGCTCCATAGCATCCCCAACCATCCTCGCAATATTGACAATTTGGGAAATAATCGCCTCCGCGCGTGTGTCGTTTACGCTTGGAGCCTGTAGAACACGTGGCTGGTCGGTGTTAGCACTAGATATTAGAAATATATAAAAACGGATGCCACCGACCTTGAGGGCAACCATGAGTCCTTGAGCGTTATGTACGAAATCCTGAATACCAGGTACGCCTATGAGGTTTGCGAGAGGCTTAGCGACGAGTTTTACCCCCTGGTTGATCATGCGACTCTGTGTAGGGGTAGCGAGTGCGTTTGGTGCAGACATGATGAAGTCGAAGTCTCGCTTTGGTAACCTAAAGGGTGGGGCGTACTGTGTGTTCGGCGAGACACTGTATACGATGGCGGATTCGGAGGGCCTTCAAAAAGACAATTCTTAAAGGGGGGAGGGGCGGTAGCGGTAAGGAGCAAGCTGAACTGCTGGGGCAAGCGCTCAGCGTGTTGACACTGCCTTGACGCGCATACACCCTGCCTCTATTTGAAGCCTAGCGAATACCTTGCTTCCAACTGAAATTACCTATGTCGAGTTTTTCCTGCCTTGCTAGATACAATACATCCTAGCCCTTATACTATCGAGGGTTGTATTTACCAAGCGCACCCGACGGAGCTCCAAACCAGCGATTTCTTTTCAGCCTCCACAGCCAAATTCCTTAATTCTACTAACCCACGCACCTTTTCTCCTTAGATACCCATTATTATAATGCGTTTCCAAACCTCATCAACTACTCGGTACTGTAGGGGCTGAGAGTTACCAGATATGCATAGGTGTCTCTTTAGGACTGAAGCTTGTTGAGACAACAGACTCTGTTGCATATATGCGTACACTGCGTTTTGAAATATCCATGGGTAGCGATGGCTATAAGGATAGCGCAAAAGGCTGTAGCGGTAATGATTGGTAGGGGTAAAAAAAAGAGTAGTGCCATGACCGTCGCCACTTGATTTGAAATGACATGCCCTCCTAAAGCCTCCCAGCACCACGACTAGCCTCTAATGTCTGTTTCTCGTTTCGCGTAGGTGGCTACTCAAGACGAGCTCGTGACTCTGGGTATAAAAATCGGGGTAAACAGCCTCTGAGCAGACGGCGAGGAACTTTTGCTCCGAATGGCAGAAGTTACCTTTGGCGTACTCCCTAGTCGGGTCCATCTCAGAATTGGAATGATGAACGGAGGCGTGCTGGGGAAATACAACACAACCCTAGACGCGTTCTATCTACGACAGAGAAGACGTTTGAGCGCAAGCCAGTAAACATGTTTCGAGATGAGGTTATACACTGGACCAATGGGGAGGGTTGAATACATACTGAGAGCAGTATCAAGTCCGTAAAAACATGTCTACGCGACTCTTTTCCCTCAGGTGAGTCAACATGACTGCAGGAGACCCATACGGAGAGTGAAATTTTACGAACGAAGTCTATGTCCGCCCAGCTGTGTGCCTTTACTACCCAGAGCCGGACAGGGCTAGTGATCCGTCAAAATAGAGCGCTAAATGTTAACCGTCATGCTCTAGCCCCCAAAATAAGTGTGCTTCAAACTGTGGAATGAGGATCTTTATGGATTTTAATTGAATAGGATCGTGAACGTTGAGGAATGGGAGGGTATATGCGTGGGCATTGGACACAGGTGGATAGTAAATTAATATATTGGCGACCTGGGGCCCTGTCGGGCCGCGACCAAAACTCCACAAAGAATTCAAGTAACTTCCTTAGTGAACAATCATATGTATAATACAATTGGACGTTTCTGTATAGTATTTACATGTAGTACTATGTATACAATCGTCAAGTTCGAGACGGGGGCATTGACCCCCCTTATTCGACCATGTTATCGGGGTTTAGCTAGTCAGCGCGAGGAGTCATCATAGAAAGCAAATGGTACTCACCGGCCTGCTAGGAGCCTCGGTCGCCTTTGAGTGTGCGTCCACACAGACCGAGACTCCCCTATCCGGGGGCGCGTCCACCCCTATACTATATACAAAAAAAGAACAGAACAAGCAATACAAA
>MU132149.1:349002-407553 GCA_015039395.1 Ceratobasidium sp. AG-I | reverse complement strand
ATAGGGGGCGCCCACTACACGTGACTGAAAACGAGAGCAAACAGGATTGGAGCAAGCCCTCAAAGCCATATAAAGTCACCGCCCCCTCCGTCCTCGTCTCACCAACAACCACTGACCCTACTGACCCGCACCAGCCGCTGACATCGTCCTTCTCTCTCCCTTACAGGGTAAGTCACACTTGCTCTCGTCATTGCGTTTGCTGCGTGCTAACTGCCCTTTCCGTCACACATTCCCCTGCGTACGTTGCAGTCCCTTAGATCCCTCTCTTCAAGACATCTCCCGCAACGCCTAAGATCGCCAACCCCTTATTCCTCAAGCCCATTCGGCACTCGTACACTAGGTCTCGACGAAGGTAAGTCTAATACAGGTAAGCTTAAGGTGGGTTTCTCGCCGCTCTGTCTCTCGTTGCATGTATCGCAGTGCCTTTTGTATTGCTTGTTCTGTTCTTTTTTTGTATATAGTATAGGGGTGGACGCGCCCCCGGATAGGGGAGTCTCGGTCTGTGTGGACGCACACTCAAAGGCGACCGAGGCTCCTAGCAGGCCGGTGAGTACCATTTGCTTTCTATGATGACTCCTCGTGCTGACTAGCTAAAACCCGAGGGATATGGCTGAGATCGAGGGGGGAGGGATAGGTCCCCCCTTCTTCGATACAATCGCTAGTTGTATGCACAATTGCTAAGATGGAATTAATATTACTTATTATCGCATTTGCATCGGCATTTATGTTGCCTTGTTTGGTGATCTCATCAACACCCCAGCGTACGAGAGGCTTTCGCACCTACCAGTCTTTATTGAAATGAGCCACAAGGGATTGTGGACAGTTAAGAGTACCTGTGGAGTGGAGACACGCCGCGATTTTTCGTACTTCAATGGTACGTTCGTGGGAGGAGGGCTTTATATACTTTCAGCAGACCAGATATGCGGGTTTACCACGTCCACTTTGGCCAGCTAGACGTCAACAATACGGCAAGAAAATAATAGGTGGGCTGCACTGGCGAAGCTAAACTTTGACTAACACAGGGGTTAATGGTTGCCAAAAGGGGGCGTTATGACCTTTGCCACTCCAACTGTGGGACGCATGGTAACTTGAAATTCAATGCTTTTCCGCATATAGCAACTTGGACTGACTCTTTCCAACCACCACCTAACCTACGATGTCTGTTTCCTGCTTTGCATACGTGGCCACCAGAGATGAGCTCGTCACTCTGGGCAAAACTGCTGGGATACTGAGCGCCGAAGGGGACGACGAGGGACTCTCCATTACAACTGCAGAAGCAATTTTTGACGTTCTCCCCGGTCGAGTTCGCCTGCGACTTGGCAGGATCAACGGAGAAATCCCGATGTTTATGTATGTGCTTGGGAAATACAACACGACTCTGGGTGCCATATCCCCACACCTGCTTGCTGCGATGGAAAAGATATTCCACCGCAAGCCTCTGCACATGTATCGGGACGAGTCACGACGCTGGATTAATGGAGAGGATCGAATATATACAGGAAGTAGCATCAAGTAAGTACTAGTACGTTTGTGCTGTTCTGGGGAGAATTGATGAAGCCGTAGGATGCGGATGCCAGGTGTGACAGTTAAGGGATGAAATCCATATTCACCCAGTTTTGCGCTCTTCTTGCTCTCTTGTTTGTCTTGATGCTTTTTGTGGTCAGCTGCTTCTTACCATTGCTGCGTGTATCAATCCAACCTCATAAATATTACTACAAGCTCCTGCCTTCTCGATGTTAGGTCTGGGAGCTTGATTACTTCACAGCCTGCTAGTCATAATCTTGGCAGAGGTTACCCTCTTTGATACTTTTGGATGCAAAATATCTAAACCCTTTAAAGTGAGGTCAACAACGCCGCGAGCTGCGATTCATCACTTCGCCAGTCATGTGACCGCGTGCAGGTTTCCAAACCATATCGTTTTTCTTTTCTTTCGCTCAGCACAACACATTCTGCACAAACAACCCCGGAATTACTGTTAACTCACTGGTACTGACTAGTACACTTGATACGAATTTCTCAAGTCCTCGATGAAACGAATTCATGACACAGTGTGGATCAAATGCAAGTGTCGGGTATACCATAAAAGGTGGATAAAGAGAGAAAGAGAAATACGAAAGGGTGACCTGAGGGTAGAGAGAGAATATGAGAGATTCAACGAGCGGAAAGCAGAGTAAGATATCTGAGAAAAGGCCAGGTCCGAGAGTAAGTACTAAAAATAGAGAAACAAAACGGAAGTATGAAATCGAGCAACATATCCAAACGAGCAGCAGAGAGACAGACGATCATTGAGGGTGTCGTTCGTTCTGCCCGTAATCCATACTGGGCCTGGCCATCACCTGTGAGGGCGGTCTCGACACGGGCGTGCCTGGCGTCCGTGATGCAGGTGTCATTCGCGGCGAGGGGGGCGCTTGTCCGTAACCCATCCCTGGCTGGTGCGAGAATGGCGCGTGGGCAAACCCAGGGTGTGTTGGCGCAGGTGCTGCGGAGATCTCCGAACGCATATGTTGGGGCGCGGGTGGCCGTTCGGTCGACTGTGACCGACCACCCCCATTTCCGTTAATTCGCGGTGGTGGTCGGGCGTCCAGAGGATTGGAGCCTTGCCGCCCTCGGGGTGTGTTCTGTTCGGACGGTCGGTTGACCATAGTATGTGAATCGGATCGAGGGCCCCCTGAGGGGAGGTAACCCTGGGATGAGGTCTGAGGAAGGTTGTTTGAGTTGTTTGAAGGTGGGGCGCCTGGTCTCCTCGACTTCAAGAAGTGCTCGCATCGTCGCTGTACGTCCCGAGTAGGCATATCCAGCGCTCCGTTGAAAGACTCGATATTCCCTAATATCCACAAAAAGTCGTCTGGCACTGAGAAGAACAGGTCTTGGTCCTCAAGTAGTCGCGTGATGATACCGATGGCAGCGAACGACTCTTCTCGCGCCGCGTCTCGCCCTTTAGAGTAGAGAATGCTCGGAGTGATGACGGTCGCCAAGTTGACAAGGTCCATTTTGCTTCCCGTCTCCTCGTCGACGTGCGAGAACAGCGAGACCCATTTGAGGAAGACAAACAAGACTTCCATCGTGTCTCGGTGCGGTTTAGGGAGCAAAAGTGTAACGAGATGCAATATCCGCATCTTGTCTTTCTCGACGCTAATCGCTAAAGGCCCAACGAGTTGTTAGAACCCACGTTTAGAAAGCCAAGGAGAATGAGTGCTCACACTGTGCTGCTAACAAGACGCGGTATAACCTATACGTCAACAACGGCTCCGGCATCTCACGCAAAAACTTCTTCAGCAACGCAGCGAGTTGTACGGGGTTATCCTGAGTCAAATCGACCGAGGTTGGGTCACGATCAATCGCCTCGATGACAGCATTTATGCGTCTGATATTTCCGTTTTTGCGGAAAATACCCTCCACGGACATGTCTAGCATATCGATTAGCACACTAATCCGGAGTACAAGACAAAGCGAACTCACCCATTTGCTTCATCGCGGAAATCAGATCCTCAACAAACGTCGGTATACGTACGGCCGCTCTCGATGAGGCGCCCAAGAATGACTCTACGCCCTCTCTCTCGACGAGTAGCTCCAACGGAATACCAAACACACCCTTCTTCTTGATCGCTTGCTTTTCCTTTCCTCCCTTGAACAGCTTCCCCCAAAACGTATTCTTCTTGACCTCCAACAACTCTCCAAGTTCATCCATGTCCAACACGTCTCGCAGCGGTGATCGCATCAGATATAAGACCGCAACATGCTTGACGACCAAAAGCTCGAGCGGACTCAGCTCAGCGATCAATCGCCGTGCATTTTGCCGTGGCAGCGATCGCCTATGTTCGGCCTCGACGATCTGTGGAATATCGCCTAGTGTGATACCTTCGATCGGAGCTCCTGATCCTCCCGTTGATCCTTCTGGCGCATCATCGCCCACCGGGCTCGTTAGCGTATCGTCTACAATCCGCACTTGCGTATTGCCCCGCGTAAACGTCGGCCGCAGCACCGCAGATGTCGGAGAATCCACAGGCGACCCAGCGTTGGGTGGTCGTGGCTGGCGCAGAGTAATCGGTGCAGGAGAGCCAAGCGGAACTTGGTGCATTGAGCCTGCTTGGGATGGGGGTGCCGACTGACCCATCACTAGTGTTGGGCCTAGATGGGTCGCTCCTACAGCTTGTCCAGTTTGCCCCACTGTCCCAACGGTCCCTGACTGTCCAGTTTGCCCAGCTGCCCCTCGCCCGCTCATCTCTCCTTTCTGCGCTCCCACATCCGTACGCTGCGCGACCTTGCCAGTCGGACTCTCCACGATCGTCGAGCGCTTTGGTAACCGCGCTGTTGCGCTGAGCTTTCGATCAAGGTGCACGGCTTTCATGCGCATGATATCGTTCGAGTCACGGTGATGAGACGAGGACGAGGCGGCTGATAGATCTTTAGTACCCATGACAAGTTTGCGGTGGCAAAAAAGGAAGGGGCGACGAAATGATTAATTAGCCGCCAAAGCTATCAATTTATACCTCGATGAAATAAACTCACCAGCGTCACTGCCCATCGCACCCCTCTTTTTCAACAGCAAGAAGAGTCGCCTGAGTGCCACGTTCAAGAGAAACGCGTACTGTTCTAGTCTCGACACAGCCTCAAACCCAGACTGGCACGGTGGAACAGCCCCATGGTCGGTACAGTAAATCGCGCTTGGTACTGGCACACCACCCCCCGCATCTGCCTTGGGCTCAAACACAAACTTGCCGACCTCCGCAGGCGGTCTGCGCGCGCTCGAGACTTTCTTCGGCTCCTCGTCTGCCTCTGGTTTCTTGTCTACCGTCCCGTTCGAGGGTGGTGCGGGTAAAGGCGCCATGGCTGTACGTCCACAGTCATCTCTGTTGCATCGCACGCAGCCAGAATGCCAGCGCTGGTACGTCCCCAACCGCACGCAGTCTTCCTCGACCGTAAGCCCGCAAAGCGTGCACAGATCACTCGGCGCTCCCATCCCCACCCCAGCGGAATTGGCGAACGGTGACTCGCCAGCAACCTCGGGCGCGAGCGAGCGATACCCATACGCGGCCACGCTCGTTTCATTTCCGTCCCCACTGCCGTCAGTGATAGCCGAGTCCGTTAAGGACAACTTGGAGGAAGAAACGAGTCGCCGAGCGCGCACGTCGCCACCACTCTTCGCGAGCGCCTTCATCCGGTCCAGGAATCGCCCGAGCGCCACACCATTGTCGCCGAGCTCTCGCTCGAGCTTGAGCGCTCCGGTAAGTGCGATCCGGATGAGGATCTTGAGGTAATGCGCAAGCCCCGTAACAAGCGCCAGCAGCTCCTGGGTCATTCCCGATCCAGAGTGTTTCGGGTCATTTGGACTGTGGGTATGCGAGAGAAGTGTAAACAAGTCGACGGTCTTACGACACAGCATCCGAGCTTCCCGAACATGCGACATGCCTGCTCGAGTGTCATGAGTCGAAGCTCGCGTGAGGCAAGCATGAGGTAGACGTACCCTTAGCTGCCATCCCAGCAAAACGCTCCTCAATCTCATCGATTGCCGCAAATAGCACCTCGACGTGTAATATGAACTTCTCCGCCATGCGAATGGCGTCCAGATAGACTCCAGCGCTCACGTGAGTGAGCATATCGCTGATGCACGCCGCACTGGACTCTTCGAACGCGCTAAGATTGGTCCAAATGGCATAGACCTGGGCCTCCATCTTGACCTGCGCGGCCTTGAGGGACGTAGCTGTGGTCTGCTGCTCCTCTGTTACGTACGTCGGTTGGGTTGGGGCAGGTGCCAGATCGCCGTATGTTTCGGCTAAAGGGGAGGCTGGCGGTGGAGGCTGGATTGCTAGCACAGGAGGTTTCGACACAACCTTGACGTTCCAAAACTAAGACGGATTGTTGAAATATCAGCCATCACGTCAAGCACACAGAATAAGCCGAGTGAATTGTAGAATGAATTGTACCTTGTGGATGAGGTAACACTCAGGATGGAATGCACTGTCGCGCTGGTTGCGGTTGATCTCGACGAACTGCTTGAGGATGGCAGAGTTGCAGCCGACACACTTGACGGCAAAACGAGTCGAATAGTGCCAGTGGCAAAAGACAGCGCCGTCGTGCTCATAGTACGAATCTTGAGGGCCAAAGAGTGTTGGACAAACAGAGCAAGTGAAATGCTCGACGTGGTACTTTTTCTCTGCAAAGCAAATGGATGAGCAGACACGGAGTGAGCCAATGGGGGGACAAACCGCAAGCAGTAATGTAGCTCCCGCGCAAAGCCATGTCGCATTTCGCGCAAATGAGGTTGAGCCGTTTGAAGTAATCGCGCTCGCATAGTGGCTGTTGTCTGCCATCGGGGCCTTCGATGGGGAAGAACTTGCTGGCTACGACACAGTTGCAGTCCTAGGGGCGGAATGAGCAACCACGCGCGGTAATAGAGAGAAAACTAACCCGGCAACGGAAACAGTCAAGATGAAAGACGGTACCGAGAGCGCGTACGAATTGAGCGGTCATTGGCTGGTTGCAGGCACTGCAAGTATTCGGGCTTGCGCTGTGCGAGGTAGAGCTCGACGGGGGCAGCGCACCGCCCAGGCTCATTGCACTAGGGCTCAGCAGCGTGTGCGAGTCATCCGAACGAGCAGAGCCAGTGTTGATTCGACTGCCAGACGGGGTGCCAGGACGGGAGCTCGAATTGGGTGCGAGGTAGCCGGGCGACGGGGACTGTGAAGGCGACGGGCTCCCATTGTTTCCGTTCGGCTGCAACGATCCAGCAGGGTTTCGTGGCGATCCAGGCGGTGTGCGAGATTGGTAGTACTGCTGCTGCTGCTGCTGTTGCTGCTGGAACTGCTGGTGGAGTTTTGCAGGCGACGATGGGCGCGAACCAGCGCGATCGTAACGCGGGGGAACAAAGTCGGTGTCATCGGGGAGGTTTGCAGGGTGCTTGGCCGGACTGCGAATCATGTTTCCGTTGCGTGTACGGGGAGTAGGAGGGGGGTTGTATATGTTCTGTGAGGAGTACGAGTGCACGCTCAGTGGTCGAGAGTGCGGGGAGATGTCGCCCGATTCAGTAGCGAACACCTGCTGAGGGCTATGATTGTTTGCGCCAGGGTACATTCCCGCGTTTTGGCCCGTTCGCATCGTCTGCAAGGCCCAAATGCGAAATGTGGACTCGAGCCAGTTGATGCTGTGGTGGGCTGGATAAAGTCGAGAGTGCTCTTTGCTAACGATTCGTCAGGTGGCGCGTATGTGGGTGTTGTTCGGTCTGTCCACCGCAACCGTATACCAACAACCTCCGGTAATCTACTGACCAACACCATACAAAGGTCGAAGTCCTGGTGGGAGTCTTACTGAGTTTGAGATTGCCCGAATACATCATCTGTCCATGGATCACAACGGCGTCCCTACCGTCGTTCATCTAGAGTTCACATAGCCACATGGGACACTTGACCTGTCACTTAAGTTATCTTTGATCCAGTGCCCCGCTATACACGGCTATCGGGACAAAACAGCGGGGAAGTCGATACATTCCACAAATCGAGCCTTGCGTCACTAAAATCCCACTCGAAGGCACGGTTCTCCGAGCCGGTAGATCGACCACCATCACCCCTGCATCACTAACGGCCCATAGGCCATATGTGTTTGCCCGACCGAAATGCTAGGATATCCCAATTAGATGGGACCTTGATGGTCCGTAGCCAATGAAAGCGCGAGTAGAGGTACTCCGGATAGTATCGCTCACAAGTGCTCGTGTGACCGGGATATGCGGTCCGTTTCCTCTTGGGCGGGCGTCGTCTCCTCGGACTCCGACGGCGGTGATAGCGGTAATTCTATCCGACAGTTTGCTAAATGCCTGTCGTTTCAGATATTGCTGTCTACGTGGGACGGCTTGCCCGGAGGTGTCAAATACCAGCGTGTCATTTGTGACCAATGCATACAAGCTACTTAGTTTTCAGGCTCTCGCAAGAATTGAGGGCGGACATTTAACACAAAAAAACGATTCATAAATTGCCCGTGTATTTTATCAAATCTTGTAAAGTTTCAAGACAGCAAAACGTAACTTAGATCATTCTTACAATATATCAACAGCCTCCCCCCCAAAACAACCCCCTCCTCTAGACCTTTGAAGCATCTTCTTGGGGTCCCGCCCGTGGCGTAACGTACTCTGGAATCTGCGGGTCCAACTTGCCTTGCTCTTCAGGCGTCGAATGCCAGAAGTACGCGACTAGGCCGGCAAGGATGACGACGAAAGCGACAAAGTAGAGCCAGTAGGGCCGGTAGTGCTTTAGCACCAGATGAGTCAGTATGCCAAGTTATGAATGGAACAGCATAAAGGCTCACGTAAAGTCCGAGACCAAACAGCAATCCATAAAAGTCGCTGGAGAGCAAGCTCAGGTTGTAGTACACGGAAGACGCGGCCCTGTAGATCAGCGGGGCCGTCGTGTAAAGGATGAACATAGCTAAAATGGAAAACGGATGAGCGCTTGGCCAGTACATTGTATGCGATCCACTTACCCGCAGTATAGGCGAAGAGCAGCCCGACTAAAACGTATTATTAGCCTATAATTGAGCGGAATTAATGGGGTATACTTACTGACGGGGCCACTCCATGTAGAGGTCCTCATGCCCTCGTGCTCCAAGCTGCTAGCTTGAATAGCATTAATGATCATCCCGTACATCCCAAGCTGTCCAACCACCTTTCAAACGTTTCAGCATACGAAATCATATACATGCTGTAAATCGGCTCACCTCATATATCGGACGTTTGCGCACAAGGAATTCCTGAATCAGAGTCAGAACCTGTCAAATGATTCTCCAAGATACTTGCTCACTTCGGTCGCATTAGTAAATCCGTACAGCGTAGCCCCAGCAAGCATGAATAAATCGCCCTTGACCATCGAAGCAGCGGGGTATTGGCTGGTTCCGGCTATGCGATCGGACGCTATATACGCCACGCACGTCATTCAGTCTCACATTCCTCGGCCTGAAACCCCAAACCTAAGAACTACTCACCAACGAGCATGCCCATACCTCCAACACAAATGAGAATCCCCTATATGTAATTAAAAATATTTGCAGGTATGCAGATTGCAACGGGATAATGTAGTACACCGTTGGGAATAAGAGAGATGAGCATGCGATTCGGTACCAACGGGGGAAGACGGAGGAGCCTGGAAGGTTGCTCACAATTAACTGCGTCCAGTGGTATTTAGGCCGCATATAGATCCACGCGAAGAACGCGCATGCCGGAATCGCCCATCTAAGACACGAGCGTAAGCATTATCCAAGATAGGTGTGGTGGGGAGGCTTACGTGTCAAGGAGCATGCAAGATAGCAGGTTGGTGAACTCGTATGCTTTGACGACCAAGAAATTGCCCTCGACATCACAAGCCGCAAGAATGAAGTCTGTAGCCGAATAAGAAGCATACGTTCAGTGTTCCAGAAAGAGCAACCTATCTTAACCACTCACATTTCCATCCGTCTTTGATGATAACGTTGCCCCAGCCCCTGAACCCGTCTGTGAAACCAGATTTTAGTCAATTTTTGGAACAAATGATAGCAAATGCCAAGATTTACATTTGTAGATAGTGTAAGGCGTATAAACAACAAATAGTGAAAAGTATCTAGATCACATTGTCAGTCAAGTGGCTAAGCAATCACACCTTCAACTCACAGGAAGAAAGTCTGAGTTGTAGGAAGCGTCCAGTTCCTATTCACCAATTCCGTTGTGGTGACCGACGTGCAAGTAATGCAAAGACTGACAAGTTGACCGCCCTATTGCAAAATTTGATCAATTATCGCTTAAATTTGGAGTCACTCATCAGCCAAACTCACCAAGAACGACAACACAAACCGCCTCGTCATAATCGACCTGAACCTCGCAATTAAGCTAGTCCAGAAAGCTCCAAAAGAGCTGTAATCCAGAGGCGGCCGGACTTCATGAGGTCCAGAAGGCCCAGTAACAGGTTGATCGCCTTGTTGACTTTGAAGGGGATCGATGTCCTGACGATCAAATTTGCCCGATTTAGTCGACGACGACAGCGAAGTCGAACGCTGCAGTTCGGGCTGGACGTGTTCGTGAACGTTCATTGCGTGAAGAGGGGCAGGAAGGTCAAGTTGACCCAAAGAGCAAAGAAGACAGAACGGAGCCTTTTTATCAGCTGCAAATTGACGGCCGGCGCTTCTTATCAGTATCCGGTGACCGATGATTCTAGGCACCAAGCGTCTACTCGCTTACCACAATCGACCCAGTGGCGCCCGGTAATGGCCGCGTAATAATTTAGATAGGAGACACAAACTTTTTAGGAGTGGTTCAATATCACAAGTATATCACTGGATGGCTACAGTAGATATTTACAATACGGTCAACATCAATGTTGTACACGGAGCTAGGATACAAATCCAAAATATCCAAGTACACAACGCGCAGGCCGCGGTGAGATTACAAGAGCAGCCAGCGGCCAGCTCTACGAGAGCTGTGGAGTGCCCCCTACACCCGGTCGTTAGCCGGTAGTTTGCGGAATGAGCTTTTGTCTTGGAGCGACTCTGGATTGTATAAAGTTAGTCCCAGGAACTCAGCACGCCATTGCTCCACCATACCGTTATGAGACTTATACTCGAATACAGCTGAAGCCGGAAGGTTCAGGACCCGACGAGCCGTTTCCCTACAATAAAGTTAGAGGTGGAACAGATCAACGGTGGCTACTGTGCTTACCGTATTCTCGTCAAGACCTGACTATTGCCCTCATCTTTGTTCCAAATACTGATAATATCCTCCTGGATGCGCACACTAAGTACACATCCACAAACCTCATCTTCATCCTCGAACTGGTCTCCAATGAGGGCAAGGATGAGGTCTTCCCAGAGCCGATCTGCAACTCCCTTGCGCAGCCGAATACTCCACTTCCCTCCGTTAACATTCAGTGGATCTTCCCAAACTGGCCGCTGGACACCGGAATGAAATATGAGATAATCGGTGGTGGGTTGGAGAGTTGACGGAGGATTTAGATGGGTGAAGATAGACCAGAATGATTCCACCTATGGAAAACTTGGTAAACGAAGGCTATGAATATCGTTGCAATTCGAACTCACCGAGCTGAAGGCCGTAATCCGCTTGATCCCATCCTCTGTGGGGAGATTGAGGTTTATTTAGAGAATAATGTGGGCTGCCCACCCACCATAATTAATGAGCGTTTGCGGCGTTCTGTTTTGGCGCTGATGGAACCATATAACCCAGCTACGAGAAGCAAGGATGGAGTTAGCTCGGTATTATGAATAGTACACTAACACGGCTCAGCACCAGGCCATGTCTATATGGTAGCAAAAAGAGACAACAGCCGACTCACGTAGACTTTAATGGATGAACAGCAGACAGCCCACCTCCATTTCCAGGCCTATCCGCGCTAGTACCGCGCCCCTTCTCAGAAGCAGGCTTCTCAGCACCGCTCACAGAAAGCGAGAAGTGTTTCGAGCGAACTGCAGAAGACCCCGTGGCTCCGGATGCACTGCGAGATCGAGAATTAGAGCCAACCAGAGGATTGCCGTTCGTACTAGCAGAGGTCGGGGTAGACGCAGGAGTTGGACTAGTCGCAGCTCCGGCAGAGGACGTAGTCAAGCGAGTTTGGCTGTGGTTCGAGAAGTACCCCGGGTTGCCAGCCATAAAGTTGCAGTCAAGAGAGTGGTATAAGCCAGGTGCTGGGCGCCGCAGTGGTAGAGAGTATGGTCGGTTAGCTGATATATGAATACACTATACGCTTTGATAGATAGGGGCTGGGAGTGGGATGGTATGTATAATATAGGATGATGATACTCAAGACGGTGAGGGGAAAATAAGAATATGCTCCGTCCATCCTGAAGATTTGGCGTTATTTGAGCTGGATGAGTCAGCAAGAGCCACCCCAACCTTTGAGCGTCACAACAATTAACCCATGCATGCGCGCCACGAAGAAAGGTGCTATGAATGGTGCGTAGCTTGTGTCGTATACTTAATATTTCGGCTTTAAATTATCCATTCAACTGAAAATTACACTGAGTTTAATCTGCATACAATCCACCTTCCTGTGTCGTCAAAGAATCTCCTGCTTTGGTCTCCTTGTCCATGTGTGAACTTAGAGCTGCCTGGTGTTCTTTTGCGTCGAAGGCTGGGCCTCCGGACTCGATTTTCTGCTCTGCCTGAGGATCGGACTTGGGGTAAACCTATGGTGTATAACGTTATTAGCTCAAGGATGATTCAAACTTTTGGGAAATAAGCCACCTGTCCCGGGTTCTCGCGAGTTGGGGATGGGGGTATTCCATTGTCAGATGCTGTAGGGAACTTAGCATCGGCTAAAATAGACTTCAAGTCAGATTTCGTTGCAAAGGTGTGGATCGACGTGGTTTCTTACCTTCACCCATAGTTCCGGAGGACATTGGTTGAGATATTAAAGAATTGGTTCAGTAGGTCTGATGGTGGTTGGGAGGATTGGGAGCTAACTTGCGGCCGACAACTGGCAGGTCATCGGTTTACTTGACGTCATGTACTCAACAATCAAGCGCCGGGCGTCTTTCGGGCACATTGCACCAGCAATAATTGGCCAGCAAACGGCGACCGAACCACACCGGGACACCAACAAAACTCGCGTCTCCAAACCACTTTTCATCTGCCAAAATGGTTAGTTTCATGCAGTCGATGTATACCACATCCACTCATGCATTAATGTCCTACAGTCTGCCCACCCCGCTTTGACAATGGCTGCCCTCTGTGCCGTCGGAGGATTCGCTGGATTCGCTAGGACAGGTTCCAAGCCTTCTCTTATTGCAGGTTTGTTCCTTATCTGTCTCATTGTATGGCTATGATCACTAATATTAAGCTGTACCACTCAGGTGTCGGCGTAGGTGCATTGTATGGATATGCTGGTTATCAAATTCGCAATGGTGGACAGTATGGCTACGAGGCGGCACTGGGTAAGCTGATTTACATACACTACTGAATACCTTCAGACTTGGGTTATAACATTTTGCTTTCAGCTGCCTCTGTCATACTGTTCTTGTCTTCGGTTCCCCGCGCCCGCAAGGGACCCGTGCCGCTTACCCTCGCCATTTCCGGTGCTGCTGCCGCATTGTACTATGGCAAGGTGATCTATGACTTCCGGTAAAGCTTTAGAGTGAAAGTACCAAATCCATTAGTTTCAGTCAAATACACTGCACTCTTGTAAAACACCATGCGAATGAACCACCTCTCCATGTCAGTCCCTCTTTTGAAGGAGTCGAAATACAAACTGTAGTTGCAGATAAACTGTCGAAAAAGAGACAAAGTATGCTGGGACACAGCTGGCACCTCACTCATATGCTTACGTCAGACACGTGTGAATTGAACATGTGTAGAATTCTTGCGCTGAGAGCTAACGATCACATCGGCAGCCGTTCTCGTTCCAAGTCAACTCTGGCTACAACTTCAATAGGCCCGTAATTATTCTCGCCGTTGCTCTTAAAAGGCTCTCTGCTGGCGCAAAAGACTCTAAAAGTCATTTCATAGTAGGCTTATAATGCCTCGTTTTACTCTTAGGCATGAATGGCGCCCACGAGCGTTGCGTTCATTCCTAGGGTTCGTGGATATCAAAACAGGAAAGTTGCTGTTATCTACTTTGGAATCACGCCGGCGTTCTTACGCCTTGTATGTCCTGTAGGAGTTGTCATGGTCCTACTCTTCGCAGTGAGTTCTCGTTATTCAATTCTATTTTGGCGTACAGTTGCTGATAATACTATCGATATTGTTAGCTCATCAACAAGGTTGCCGGTGTCTATGGATTGGTCTCACTATTTTTTGGAGGATCGCTTGCTCAAATCAGCATGTACATATATTCGTCAATCGCTATCGTTGCGTTAGCTTGGGGACTCAAAGCTGTTACCGATGTAAGTAGTTTATTTCATTGCCCTTCTATGCGATTATTGACCATCTTGGACGTTGCTAGGAAGATGCCAAACGAACGTTCTACTTTGCTCACATATTCGTGGCAGACCACCTTCTTGGTACCATATGGACGGTATTTTTCGCGGTTCTGTGGTGGATCTACAACCCTCATGATGGAGAAAAAGTGGTGAACTCGGCAGCTCAGGAAGCAATGGCAGGAGCGCATGGAAATACGACCATGTCCCACGCTGAAAGAGTAGCTGCTGCGCAACAAATCTGGAATCAAGAGAAGGGTCTCGCCGCCGCGTTCCTCATTGCTGGTTGGGTCTCCAAGGTGTGTGATTTCCTCGCTTAGCGCGTTTCTCCATCTGATCCTATCCCCCAGATCTATTTCGCTGCTCTGATATATTCATACGCGGTGCATTTGCGACAAGGCTCATATCGTTCGCTGCCCTTGACAGTACACTTAGCGAACAATACCCCAGGCTACGGGGATGGTGTTCTGGCGGAATCTGATCTGGAGAGCGACGGCGAGGCAGAAGGTTCAGCCCTATATCGAATGCCTGTCAGGACACCCAGAACCGGCGACAGTTTTGCAGAGTTCGCTGGTGCTCCTTCCCGAGGTCGCAAGCCAGGAGTTACGAGGGGTTCAAAATTGGCGAACGCTCCGGAAGTGGGCGACGAGGAGGTTCTATGGGACGAGGATGAGGAGAGGGCAGGTGCTAGTGCGATGAGTAGCAAACTGGAGACGGAGAGCGACCGTTCTAGCCCGAGTGACCGCGATCTCGAGGCACAAAGTAGAGCAGCAGCCGCACGTTGATTGCTTTGATCTTACTTATATACCTGCTGTGTCTTTAATGCCTTTTTATATAGTTACAATGTTATCCGTCTCGCCCAAGCGTCGAGATGTTGTCATAAGTCTGGACCTGTACGATAAGATTAGATCTCACCCTCTGCCTCGGGATTGGATCCGTGAGAGCACGGAACGGTTAGATCATACAAATACTTAACCATAACTTGTTTAATTTGCTTTATCCTCCGGAGCCCTTTTGCTACCCACCACCATACTATACCTCGACTACATTATTTGAACAGCGCCCATTTAACACTTTTACACGTACTAGACCAGACGCCTACGCTCCTCTAATTAGCCCAGGCCGCGGCCGCCCATAACAGGCCACCACTGGCCAGAACGCTATCAAGCACTTTTCACGACCACACTAGACGATAGAACCGCCTATCTCGCTATGCCTACAACTGGTGGCAGCGGCAATGGAACTCCAGCCAAAGAGTCCTCCAAGAGCTCGCCATCGAGCAAGTCTACGAGTGGTTCGCGCACGACCGTATCGAGTGGATCCGGCGGAAGTCGCGGGCGAACCTTGACGAGAAACCAGGACCCGCTATCCCCGGCCAACTTGGAGAAGAGGTGCGCACTCATTTGCCTTCAACCCCACCTGACCTTTTGCTGATGCCCACTCAGGGGTTACCACACTTTTACGACTATGGGACGGAAGTTCCATGTCGAAAAGCGGTGGAAATTTGTGCGTGAACTTGGCCAGGGTGCCTACGGATTCGTTGTGTAAGTCTGGTCATGTGAATGTCTTGCGGCGAGGCTAATCCTCTCAACTCAGGTCGGCGCAGGACCAAATATCCGGCGAGACCGTGGCTATCAAGCTTGTCACGCGCCTGTTTGAGAAAACTCAGCTTTCCAAACGAGCTCTGCGAGAAGTTAGCCTGTTGCGTCATTTTGCTAACCATGAGAACGTGAGTGGGGTGGTTGATTAGGCGTAAATTAATTACCAAGGCTGAGCGCGTCGATCAATTAGATCACTGGCTTGATTGACATGGACGTGATCGCACCTGATTTTAACGAGATGTAAGGGAATATAATCAGCCTCGCTTTTCGCTTTACTGAACCTACGATTTTTGACCTAACAGATATCTGTTCATGGAGGTTAGTCGCTTACTAAATCTGATGCGAACATTTGGATGACGAATTATCGTCGGCGACCCGTAGCCAATGGAGGGTGCGTATCTCTCCGCATATCATCACTGCGAAACAACCTAACTCATTGGCATTCATAGCTGATCTCCACCAAATCGTTCGTTCTGGACAACCCTTGAGCAATGCACATGTTCAATATTTCTTGTACCAAATCCTTCGCGCCATGAAATACGTACACACGGCGGGAGTAATTCACAGAGACTTGAAGCCCGGTATGTCAGATCAGTTTGCGCCACATTTTGTCCATTCTGACACCTCTGCTCAGGAAACCTGCTCGTTAATGCAGATTGCGAGCTGAAAATTTGTGACTTTGGACTTTCGAGAGGATTTGACTTCGACACTGCCCCAGGCGAGGATGGTGCCGGGTTTATGACGGAGTATGTCGCGACAAGATGGTATCGCGCCCCAGAGATCATGCTATCCTTCCGAAAGTACTCGACAGCGATTGATATGTGGTCTATTGGATGCATTCTTGGGGAGCTGCTAGGAATGAAGCCTATGTTTAAGGGCAAAGAGTGAGTCCTAAAATAACTTCGAAAGACCAAATATTGATCAATATCCTAGCTATGTTGACCAGTTGAATATTATCATCGACGTACTAGGCACTCCAGACGAGGAAACCTTGCAGAGAATTGGCAGTGTCAAGGTGTGCATCTATCGTGTTAGCTGTTTGGGATCCTTCTCTTAATATATCTCCCATAGGCTCAAGCATACATTCGTAGCCTTCCTGTGAAAGAAGCAAAGCCGTTCAAGTCACTTTTCCCCCAAGCAGAAGACCTTGGTATGTTTTTCTGTCTGCGATCTTGCCCTGCGTTTGCTGATAAACAACTCACAGCACTTGATCTCTTGTCGAAGCTGGTGACATTTGACCCCGCAAAGCGTTTGACGGTTCTGGAAGCTTTGAAACACCCTTATCTCGAGGCTTATCATGACGAGGATGACGAACCCGAGTGCGAGACCAAGTACGATCACTGGAAGGAAATCGAGAAGCTCGAGACAACAGACCAATTCCGCACCGCAATTTGGAACGAGGTTGAAGAGTTCCGACGGGAAGTACGCGAGATGGTGGTCGACCCCGAAGTACCAGACTTGGTAAATGGTGCCAGCCAGTCGTCTGAGGCACAAGAAACTGCCGATGGGCCAACCGTAACCGTAGAAAGCCCATCTGGGCCTATATTCGAGGAAGGCAACACCGTCACTGACCCCACGAACGAGCTATCCGCGACAGAAGATGCACCCGCCGGCCCGGTTCCTTTCCCGTCCAGTGGACGTGCCTCACCGTCACCTGCCGCGAATAATATGCCACTCCCTCGTCAACGACCTGCTACAGCCCGAACCAAGTCCAGCGTGGACCCATACGAGATATATGCACGTCGTTCTGTAACCCTCCCCCCTGCATCACCTCAGGCTATCTTCGGAACCGTGCCGTCTCAAGGTATTGACCCCCAAGACCCCGCCCCTGCCGAGCAACAGCTTGCAGCCTCCTACATCGTCCCTGCACGATCGCGCGCCGCGTCGGCTGCGGATGGCACCATAGGTAGCCTCAATGGCCTCTCAGCCGGGTTGCCGCGTACACTCTTACGCACGCTATCCACCCTTTCCGTCAACGATGCCGGGGCAACAGGCGCAGTTCTAGCAGCTTTGGGACGAATCAACGACGAGAAAGGCGACATTAGTGCCGCCGATGCTCCCCCTAGCTCAATGCCCCTCGAATTCCGCACCAAGCGCAAGGAGGTGGCGTAATTTGAGGGAACGCGTGAAGATTTGATTGGATAGATGCGGGAATTTAAGGACGTTTGGTGATTGTTTGCTTATGTGGACCCCGACTTACATTATTGTAGCTTTACATATATGCTCGAACTTAGCTTTTAGAACTCAACTTCTGTCTTGAGGCAAATGAGAATGGTGTATAACATAGAATTCATTGGGGCTATAAAAGTTTGTCTCAACTATAGGGTTAGGCCTAAAGCACTGCAAGAAAGAAAGGAGCCCGGCCAGCCCGAGGGCCAGCACAGGTCAGGAAAAGATTGAGACAGTGCCTGGCCCAAAGGACCAGACAAGACGCAGGTACCAACTAATAAGTCCGAAGTGGACGCCGTGCTATGGCCAGTCCCCACACCTCATGCCCACAAGTACGTGAAGGCAGACATGCCATCAAGGTAAGTATGAGGAAAGTGAGATGGCTAGGTGCCTGTTTATATAGGCATTGTGATAGGTCCGTGCGCTGCGCAGGTGGCGGGTTGTGGTTCACGTCGTTTCAGGGTTGTATATTTGGCTGCAAATACTGTACGTGAAAGAAGGTCATTCAAGTAGGACATTAGATTTACATGCCGCTTAGCTCTAGGATATTTCTTGTACTAGCGGCCCCCGCACTACACCTGCCGATTGTGCGTCTTCATCCCTAGTTGTTTGGTTCCTTGTCTCCCATGTCCGTATCGCGTTATTGAGGTCGTCCAACGCTTGGACAGGTAACTTCGCCATGAAAGCGAGATAGAACATGACCTTGTGGCTGACGTGTGCGTATTTCCTCATGCCATCGACTAGGTTGAAAATGTCGGATAAGAAACGCATACACGATTCATGATTCCAGTTTTGGGAGTCGGTAGTTTCTGCTTCAACTACACGCCGAGTTCGAAAAAGCGCTTTTGTGTCGTCAATTAGAAGTTGGATGAATGCTGGCGAAGGCGGCTAAATTTGGGGCGTAAGTTTGGCTTAAGTCTAGTGTAAAGGGGGACATACGTCGGACAAGCGGGAAACCCAATCCGTAACAACACCATCAACTGAAGTGAATATCAGTGTGGACTTACGGTCGCCTAGGAAAGGAGAGAGGGGGAGAATTGCGTCCCGGATCGCCTCTGCTTCTTCGCTGGGTGCCTGGGCCTGGTCGCCAATGGGCGACAGCGTTGAAACCGCAAATGTTCGCACAGCATACACATATGAGAGACTGGTTCAATCAGCTAATTGAACATTTGTTGAGTCAAACTTACTCGCCTCAAATGGAGAATATTGAACAGGAGCATAGGATTGAACTGAGACGACGCGAGTAGCATTCGAGGGATAGTTTTGATCGTTGGGACCAGTGCTGCAGCGGAGGTTTCCTCAATGACCCACCATGGTTCTCTGTGGCTTTCAGCAAGCTCTTGGGACTGAAATAATCGCTTTAAATCATCGGATGCGGGGTCTGAGATCATTTTCGTGAATTTCTGTCGTTCTTCCTCTGATAGCAAGCCCCATAGAGCGTTGTGATTTAGGTTATCTAAACAAACCACTTCGTCAAGACGCACATGCGCAAAGTTTGCAAAACACACCTAGATCAACGCCTTGTATTCGAGAGACTAAGTCGTTCATATCCTCTTCATCCTCGTCATCGCTATTTTCGATAGATTCTTCTTCAAATCGTTTCAGAAGTTCAAGCATTTGTCGTTTTTCATCAACAGTCCTCGCCGGTTCTGTCTCGATCTGCTCCGTTAATGATGCTTTGTAGAAAGTCTCGGTACAGTTTGAGTGCTCCTAAGGGGGAATATGATGATTTGCTATTTTATAAATATCCACTAATCTTACCTCTGACCGATAGCATACCAACGAACAATACTGAAGGTTGCAGGCTGGGCATGTGTATTTCGCAAATTGGCGTCGACATCTATCATATTGTTTAGACTATTACCACAATATAAAAAGAAAATTGCATACATTCCACATGGATTATTCGAACCACCTTGTACGCTTTCTGGCTTGGTTTTGAGGTTGAATGTAAATGGCATGAGGTTAAGTGGGGAGTCTGTGATAGCTAAAACGTGGGAGCAGTTCACGTGCACAAGGGTTGATCAGGTGATTCATCTCGCTGTCTTCTTGCCCACCTTCTACCTTTGTCTACCATCGACTTCAACAGGCAATCCGACTATCTAGTCCCTTTGATTACGGAAAATTCTCATTACATGGCTATTGTGCAACCACACTGCCTCCTTCAAAGGAACGACGTAGTCACACAACTAATCTACCCACGCCTTATGTCTTCGTCAAAATCTTTACACCCCGCCTGTCTCCTAGTTTAGTAACTGGTGTTTAACAAAAACCTGGATCTTGGCTGTGTGGCCACATGAACTGTTGTACACTCTTGTTCGGCGGTGATTTGTCTGTAATAGTATCAATAACGTCAACAATGCGAGCACCGACAAACACTCATCCCTTTGAACTTCGGGCACGCTTGCTCCCCTGGAATCACAATGAAAATTTACAAGCTGTGTACCTTTGACTTCTTGCTTGTCTTTTTGCTCCGCAAGCACTCACTTCGTACGGTCTGGCCGACGCTGCGAGCGCAATATCACCATATTGGCTCGCTTTGCTGTGTTCACCACCCCGAAAAGGCCTCCGAACCCTCCCCCGCACATCCAAGCGCTCTGATTCTCGCCACGTTTTTAATCTGGGACAGCAGTTTGTTAATTGTTTCCTATATCAAGCCAGCTAGGGAAATCTAGAACCTGAATATGGCTCAAATTACCATGGTCGCTACCATTTTGGCAGTTGCTTTGGCTGACTTTGCGCAGCCACTGGCTCTGTCGTCCATGTTATGACGTGCAAGAAGCGGCCATTCCGCCTCACGACCAACAAGCTCGCGCTCATGCGCCTTCCGAAACTCTGTTCTGTCTACACAGCACGACTGGCAACCAGTATACGCACCAGTGCGACACGAGGCGTGAGGCAACAATTCTCAAAGACAGAGACTCAAAAGCAAGCCGCTTGCGCTTGAATGACTTATCATCCTCAGTGATTGCGTTTGGGACACAGTAGAAGCACCAGTACAGACTCAACAGGACTACATTAGAAGACCAATCCCACTTGTACATGAACACTACTGGGTTTACTTATCGGTGTGAGGTGAGCACTCTACTCTCCTATAGTATGCTCCCAACTTACATTTAATTCGACTTGCAGACTTGCGGCCAACCGTCGGATAAACGGTGCTCGAGGTGTCGGAACGCGTGGTATTGTTCAGCAACTCATTTACAACAAGTAAGCATACAGTCTCTTATTCCTTCAACCAACTTTAACCCGATACTATAGGACTGGCCCCGCCACAGCCAAGAGTGCATTCCATGGGACGCTCCATCTTCGCCTGGGATCATGGTCCCGCGCTCCGACTCGAGGATCTCGCACACGGATACAACGTGTACCGCCATGGTGAGTACTTGTCTCCCCTACGTTCTAAGACTCACTGAAACTAATAAATTACCGTCAGCTACTCCCATTTAGCGCAGCTCGCCCCCAGCTTATCCGCCTACGTATACCAGGCCGTATTGATGCCGCAACCAATAATACCGAGTGGGCCGTCCCTCTCACCGAGTATCTTGGGGACCAGTGCGCATTCTCATACCGAGAAATTACTCGCAACGTCGGTGGGGAACCTCTGAGGTACCCCCTTCGGGTATTTTTCCGAGACAGCTTTCTCTGTGATGGCTCTCGTGAGTGCTCATACTTTTGTCTCCTTAACGATACACTGACCGTTGGCGCTTGTGCATAGCTCGTAACCAAACGGTCCTTTCGCTCACGTCTGGCAATGCTAGGCACACGTGGGCAGGAAACATGGTGGTCTTGAAGTGGGCAGGTGCCCGTCGGCAAATGTAAGTATCTGTTCACATATCACATCTGTCCGACTTTCGCTGACCCTTGTTTGCTGTGATTAGGTATAAAGACATGGCTATGGGCGACCTCCATGTTATCGCTGCCTGGCTTTTATCGTACGGTAACTAGTAGAGGGCTGCTCTGGCGTGTCATGTCTGTCTGACAGCGTAGCGCATATTGTGTTACGCTATTGTTATACCCACTTGTCTAATAATTTCGGAAGTCTTTTCATTTTGTTCCCTTGTTTGTCCTCTTATGCATATTAGGGTTTCACTTTCTGTTCTTTCACATATTTTGTCAATGTATCTCTATACCCCCTGTTTCATAGTAATCATAAATCACAGGCGCATGCCAGCTTGTGATGGAGCATATGCGTTCAAAAAAGGCATACATGAATGCTATGCTGAGCGCGTCGGGTAACAAGATCAGGTTTCACACAAACAGCAGGTCTATTACGCGCTGCCACATACAGTATTGTACAGCCATGGACAATTGAGATATCGATACGAATTATTTAGCAGGAGTGTTCATATATTCATATAGTAGGATACATGTTATTACGCTTACTCATGAAGGGAGAGGCCCTGCCTAAAGTCGACGACGTTCCTCAGAGTGCAACCGGTCAGCTCGAAGCATCGACAGAGAGGATAGGAGGCGAATCACTGGCCTGCCAGAAGCCCTGGTTACCTTGAAGTACGCGTCCGCACAGACCGAGGCTCCCAATCCGGAGGCATGTCCATCCCTATGATAAATATACAAATATGAAGAGAACATACAATGCAAGAGGCATTGCGATACATGACACACGGGGACGGATGTAGACAGAAAGTGCTCCTAATTTTACCTGTACTGAACTTACTTGCGTCGATACCTACTGTACGAGTGTTGAGTGTGTTTGATGAAATGAGGGCATTGGGAATCTCGGGTCTTGCAGGAGATTTCTTGAGGAGGGGGTCCAAGCGGCTACGACATACCTGACGAAAGGGGTGATTGGAAGATATACTGCGGCAATCGGAGCAAGTACCACTCACTCTGTAGGGAAGAGAAGGGTGAGTAAATAGAGGCGCGAGTCAGTTGTGTCAGTAATTATCAGTGACTTTATGTAGCTTTAAGGACTTGTTTGCTAAGATATTTAGTTACGCATAGTGAGCACTCCATATGCTAAAATGTCGCATTCTTATTTTGTTTTCCTGCCAAATCCTCGGCGTAGATAGGGGCTCTCACTACACGTGACTGAATGCCTTGGCAGACAAGCCCCTAAAGCTATATAAAGTCACCGCCCCCTTCGTTCTCGTCTCACCAACAACCACTCCTTTCCACACGCGCCCGCGCTCACACATATTACCCTCTCCCCTCATAGGGCAAGTCACGTCTGCTCTCGTTGTCACGGGCATGCTAACCGTTCCCTCAGTCACGCATTCCCCTACGTACGTCTTAGCTCCTTGGATCCCCTCCTTCAAGACGCCCCCCCCCCCCCCCAATATTCAAGATCCCCAAGGCTTCTGCACCCCTTCAAACCTACTCGTATTTTTGTATGGTAAGTATCGATGAAGGTAAGTCAATAGCAGGTAAGTTTAGTGGTAGGTGCTCTCCGCGTCTTTTCTCGTTGCATGTATTTCTATTCCCTCAGTTTGTATTTCTCTTGCTATAGTTATTCCTTCTCCTCTAGCTCTACTCGACAACCGAAACTAGACGACACACTAGAAGACACCTGAAAAACACATGACAGCGACAGCACTAGGATTCCGACAAAAGAACCGACAACTCCAGGAAAGATGGGCAGTGTAGAGTTTGTTTTACAGGGCGGGGGGTGGACGCGCCCCCGGATTGGGGAGCCCTGGTCTGTGCGGACGCGTCGTACTCCAAGATGACTGGGGCTCCTGGCAGGCCGGTCAGTAGCCTTCTATATTTGTAGCTGCCTCGATCTGACTATCGTATTCTGAGGTCAGGTTCTTGGTGCTAGAGGGGGAGCCGCCTTGCGCTCTCCCCTTTGACCTAAGTTGTGATCAATTCTATGCTGTATACTAGCATTTTAATTTAAGGTATTTTTGGGCTTCAGAGAGCCTAAAATACAGTTGGTGAACCACCAGTTGGATCGGACGTGCACCAAGCTCTCACAGAAAGCATCGAGAATTTTCGAAAAACACTCGGGCGCGCATATATCCAGTCCATTGGCTCTTCCTTCTAGGCAGACTCTCGTGAGAAGTAGTATCTGATCCTTTGGTCCCAAGGGGCCAACTGAACGTCTCGTTGCGCTGAATTCGCACTCATGGTCCTCCTCAGACGACATGCAACCAACAATCAATAACTCCCGACGCTGCTTACATAACACACTTCCACGAGTTGAAGTTCACATCTAAAGCAACTTAACATTCCGAAAATTCAAAAACTGCTTCAATGAGAACCTGTTACAATAGGGAGTAAGAGACAGACAATGACGCGTATAAGAGCAAAAACGCCACGCAGAAACATGAGTAGAGGTCGAGCAAGTCCTTAGTCGAGGAATGATACAACCGCATAGTCTGGATCTGCAAGGAGAGAGGGGAGGGACTGAGAAAAAAAGTATCGAGTAAGATAGGCACCGAGACGCAGAAAGAGAGAAAACAGGAGTGCATATGAGGGGACGCCAAACAAAAGGCTGCCGTGGTTACAACAAGCGATTATTTAGATAATGCCGGGGGTACTATCATTCTTAAGGAGAGAGGACCAGGACCAAAACAGAGACCACAAAACAGGGAGCGGGATCCGTCTATTTGTTCTTGCTTGCTTCGCGGGCTGCTTTGATCAAGGGCGACAGCGTTCGTAGCGACTCGGCCTTTTGGAAGAAGGGATGCTGCGCAACGTAACGAACATGTTAATATTCGCGTGCGTGGGTGTTGGAATGGTGGGGCATATGAACTGATGTAAATCTTACCTGGAGGAGCTGCGCAGCATCAGGCCGTTTCTCGGCGTCCACCTCGAGTGTCTTGGCAAGGTAGTCTTTGAACACCGGAGATAGGGCATCCGGGTTCGCGATGGTAGGCGTGCCGTTGGTCGCAATCAGGTACAACGCCTTGAGAGGGTTTTGGTTCAGGTATGGAGGCTCGCCCTCGACCATTTCTAAATGACAGATTCAAATTGTTTAACCTCGTCAGGTTCGTTTCGATCGAGTAACCAGAAAAAAAACTAACCGATAGCCATGATTCCCAAACTCCAAATATCAACCTTGGGACCATACTCCTTGCGGGTGACGACTTCGGGTGCCATCCAATAAGGTGTCCCCACCATTGTCGTACGCTTCGAGTGCGCCGGGTCAGAAATCTGGGCGCAGAAACCAAAGTCGGCTGCAATAGGAGAAAGAAAGAAGCAAGGATCACGTCAGCATGCATCACTTTCTCCTGCAACAGCAAACGCAACGCGGCGCGCACGCACTAAGTTTGATGTCGCCTTGCAAGCTGAGCAGGACATTGTCGCTCTTGATGTCGCGGTGGATAACTCCGTGTCGGTGGAGATGCTCGAGCCCTTGAGCGGTTTCACGGGAAACGGCAGCGATTTGGCCTTCGGTCATTAGATTGGCGGTGACAACGTCTGTCAAACTGCCACCCTCCATATACTCCATGACAACCCAAAGATCGTTCTTGTGCAAGAACGAATCAATATAATTGACAATGTTCGGATGCCTCGACGAGCGCATAACCAGGATTTCGTTGATGATGAGATCCTTTTTGGGTTGTTTGTCGAGATCCATTTGCTTGATGGCAACAGAGAGGTTGGTGCCGACCTGGTAGGCGGTATAGACACCACCCGATGCGCTAGTGAATCATAGTTTAGACAATTGTAGAGATTCTCTGCCATGCTCACTCACCCCTGCCCAATCTTGACCAGATTCCTGTACAAGCGAGTAGGGTCCGCATCTGTACAGATCGCCTGTAGCCGCTTGACAATGTCATGGTCGCCCTTGTCCTTCTTCTCCCTCCGCCGAGGCGCCCCAGATGAGCCAGGCGGCGCAACGCCACTTGCATTGTTCTTCTCCCCAGCATGCTTTGCAAGACTCGCAATTGCTGGACTGGGAGGCGGCGCAGCCTTATCGACACGCTCGCGCACGTGGTGCCCTTGGGCAATCTTCTGGCCGCTTCCTGCAGGCTGGCCACTTATTCCACGCGTGGATGGAGCGCGTGGCGCCTCACGCTGAGACTTGGAACGGGCGACTTCTGGCTGAGGAGACACCGGGGGCGGGACACGCTGCGATTTGGAACGATCAAGCGAGGGAGGGGCCGGGGACGGTGCAGACGGGGCAGGCCGGAATGAGGAGGGCGGCAAAGAGGGCGGTGGGGTCGGCTGGTCCTTCGTGGCTTGCCTATGCTTTGCAGGGGGCTGTGGTGGGGGTCGTGGGTTCTGGAAGCCGTTGCCGATTTTGCTAGGAACCTCGGGTTTGCGGTCGGACGGCGGCGGGGAGCCGTCGTCGGTCCCACCTGGGTTCATCTTGTCCCACACGTCTCCGATAGCAACCGCACCTTGTGTTTCTTGGTAGAACTTCATGACTTCCATGACGGTCTCGGGGTTGCGTTCCTGCTCAAGACGCGAGATGCCGCTGTCGGAGAGGAGTTGTTGCCATTCCTTTGGCAGACCAGTGAATTCACCAGTGGACGAGTTGAAGCCGACGTGGGTAAGGTGAACAGGATCATACGGGGTAGAAATCTCGGGTTTTTTCTGTGCATTCAGGAAACCTTGGGACGGTATGAGCGAGCGGATGAGTGGCAACACAGAGACGCGACTCACCATCCATAAAGCTAAACATGCCCTTCTTTCCCTTTGCGGTGCTGGTGCCACTGCGCGATCGCGTACCAAATGCAGATGGGCTGGGTGTGACCGCCGACGTCGCCATGGGCATCTCCTTCGGGCTCATCATCATCTCTGACGGGGCGGAGTCGTTGGACTCGTAGTAGGGGTCGACGGCGAGACTAGACTGCTCGCTGAAGACCTGTGGTGGGTAGTCAGTCAGGGTCGCGGTGTTTGCGCGTGAGGGGCGGGGAGGCGGAATCCCGTTTGTGGGGGCGTTTGACTGCAGGATGGAGGGAGATTGTGGCACTGCTGGAGCTTTTGGAGGGGGGCGTGGCTTGTGGAGTGAATTGCGAACGCGGCCAGGAGCTGAAGCGGGGGGAGTGGGGGTTGTCTGTGGCAAGTCGGATTCTTCAGGTGGGATGCCGTAGTAGTCGAGTGTTTCTTGGTCGAGAGAACGACGGGCCCCGTTGTACGTATGTGGGTGGCGGATCGACACCCGTGCTGGCGATGCGGACATGATGCGGTGTTGTGTGAGGCAGTCAAGCGCAACGAGGGGCGCTGATTGGGGCCTAATTACAAGTGTTTAGGGGCAGGAAGTGCAGAGGTAACGAACGCCAATCAGCGCGCTGCCGTCAAGTCCGGGGGTCGTCGTAGATGGTGCCAAGCTGCGGTAAACCTTTCTTTATCACTGCGAACAACTTTTAGCCTGCAACGAGTCTATGGGCAGAAGTCGTGTCGAAGGGGCTGCTGTCTCCATGGGACCCTTACTCCATGATGGGTCATATAGATCGTCTTGATATCTCTGCCATTGTATCTTTCCGAGCACCTAACTCATTGTTGTCCAAAGCCTTTCTTCCAGGCTTGCCTGTCGCGATTCCAACACCTCCCACGCATCTACGATTTTTTAGGTAATTTCTCCGATTTTTGGTGCTACTTGGCTGCGGGACGGAGTACTCAAGTTCGCAGAATGATGGTTCGGGTATCACATGTGTTGCCGCAGTCTGCACCACAAGGACGAACGACAGTCAGCAGAGGAGCGCTATAAAACACCCCAGGATCTGACTCCTCCCCCGCCGAACCCGTCGCTATGTCCTTGGAAAAAGCCCATTCGTCGGTGCTTCCAACAAGCGCAAACATCGCACCCACCGCTCGTGAGAGGCGCTCGCGTCGACTTGCTTGGGCTGGAAGAGCAGCTGGAGCCACCCTGGTTCGTACTTTGACAAATCGTAAATGCGTAATGTCTGAATCCTTGTGCTTTTCAGCTGGGCTACCATCTGTACGCCAACGCTGGATATGGTGCTCTGAAGGCCTGGAACGGGCAAGGCGCACAGTTTGTTGAGTCTACTGTTGCCAGCGGAATCACTTGGTGGGCGTGCCCAGACATCACGACCACCGAATGCGCCTATCTCACCGTGCCCCGAGATGTACGTCGAGATTGAGGCCGCCAAGCAAGCTACTGACATCCATCTGTCGCTGTCTACAGTACGCCAACCCCCAGGCAAATGACACCGTTTCCATATTCATGCGTAAGGTCCCAGCTACGGTCGGACGCAAGGACTACCTCGGCAGTATCCTCATCAATCCCGGTGTAGGTGTTTCTATTATCTAGGGATGCCGAGTCTCATTTTGTTGTGGATTCATAGGGACCGGGAGGCTCGGGCAACGCTTTTGCTGCTGGAAGAGGTGTGAGCCTGAGCGCTCTGGTAGATGGCCGGTACGATATTATCGGTTTCGATCCACGGTAAAGCGCATTCTATCATAATGTGTTCGTATACTTACGAGGTATTCGGTAGTGGGGTCAACATGACTACACCCGCAGCGAACTGCTTCGAGAACGAGGCACAAGGATTACATTCCATGTACAAGCAGTTCCAGTGCGTGCCTTTTCATCAGAATCCTTAATACAGCGTCAACTAACATACTCCCAAGGCTCGGAATCCCGTACGATGCCCGAGGACCCAAAAGCCTTCCCGCAGGCACTCGAGCCGCTTCTGAGCACGCCTTGGTCACCAAGCTCAATGCCTCGCACGCTGCTACAGCTGCTGCATGCCAAACCCACGGGAACAAGGACATGCTGGCGTCTGTTTCGACAGCGCTCGTCGTGCAGGATATGGAACGGATTGTTGAGGCTTTGGGTGAAGATGGGCTTAACTTCTGGGGGTGAGTCGCACCATACGATCGAATGATGGCCTGATAGATACTTATCGGTGTGTAAGGTTCTCGTATGGGACGATTTTAGGATCTACATTCGCAGCTATGCGTCCCCATCTTGTGAAACGTATGGTCTTGGACGGCGTATCTGACGCGGAATCATACCATAACGACATCTTCCAATGGGGTCGAGACGGACTTACCGACACTCATAAGGCAAATACCCCTATTGCCTCCCCTACAACCTCTCCTAACGCTGCACCCTATAGACACTATCCGGCTTCCTAGACTCATGCGCCTCCGCCGGTCCCGATCGATGCGCCTTCGCCAAATCCACCAATGGTAAAGCCTCCAGCTCTGCTGACCTCCGTTCTCGCCTCGAAGGGCTGTACCAGCACCTCCGAAAGGAACCTTTGCCTGTACCGCAGTCCAAGGTTGGGCCGGGACTTTTGACTGCGTCGGACGCAAAGCTTGTTATATTTGAGGGGCTTTACGCGCCTAAGCGGTGGCCGATCCTAGCGCAAGGTGAGCTACTTACAAAACGAATCGAGAATAAGTAATTTATGTTGTTGTGTAGCTGTTGCGGATGCTGAAAGTGGGAATGGCAAGGCAATGTATGAGACTGCATATGGTGGGTTTGCAGATTTGCATCCTGAGGAGCCTAACAAGGTGCGAAACATCTCTCCACATGCCAAGTGGGTGAAACTGACTAGCGCTCATTTAGAATGTGTTCAACCGGTATATGGAGAAGACCGGCATGGCGGTTACGACTTCCTCTATCATGTGCAGCGATTCCGCTCCGGCCGATTGGAAGACTCTCGACGACTATGTCGAATAGTGAGTACACCAACTATCCACATCTCTGGCATCCAACAACCATCCTTTGCACAGTTTCCATGAGCTCGCCGAGATTGGCCCAATTGGAGAGAATTGGGCCCTCTGGACTGGTTTCTGCCGCCAATGGAAGATTCGACCTATCCAGCGCTACGAAGGCCCCTGGAGTGCCAAGGACGGGCTCAAAAAGACAAGGTAGGGCCAACTCCAATCGTCTGTACATGTACTAAGGGAACCGACCCTTGCAGGTTCCCGATATTGTATACGAGTTTGGACGCGGATCCGGTGACCCCGTTGCCTGCTGCCATCAAGATGAGCGAGTCGTTTGGGAATGAGTCTGCTGTTTTGCTCGTGCAGGAAGGGTGGGTCGATCAACTCAATGAAGCGTGTAGTGTTTACTTAAATGAGCGTTCTACTCCGGTGTCCTTAGATTTGGACATTGCACGTAAGCTACTTTGCACGTGTCTTGGGGTATCGCATGGTTCATACTGACATGATGCCTGAAGTTTGGCGCATCCTTCTCTGTGCACCGCAAAGATTCTGAAAGATTATTTCGTCAACGGTAAAGTCCCGGCGGCAGGTACTCGCTGCAAGCCCGAGTAAGTCCCCCGCTGCTTCTTCCCCCACACATGACTCAAGCATTTCGCATTCGTAGACCTGGGTACCTGTTCCCCGGAAACGAGACCAAGTCTGTTGCTGCTCTCTCCGCAGAAGACCATAAGCTCTGGAAGGCACTCGACGGACTGAGCGACCTCGCTCGTGACTTCCACCGTCCCATTTGATCCACTCTCCACATTTTGTAAGTTCATGTACATAATCAAAATGCATTCTTCAAGGCCATATGTCCTACAACCCCACACCGAGCGAGATCATATGCGAACCGGTGAGTTGAAAATAGCTTAGTCATCCCGCTGATATTTGGACCCACCCGAGGAAACTGCCATTTTGGGACAAATTGGATTGCGGGGAAGGCCCAGCTTGACGATTATTGCCACTTCGGGACGTGCACGTGCATCTTAGTGGGCTTTTTACTTATTTTCTCGTTATGCGGAGTGTTTTGGCAAGAAAAGGCTATAAAGATAGCGAGTTGAACAGCCTAATTCCTCGTTGAACCTTCCCTTCCTACATCCGCCTATCCTTGAGCACTCCAGCACCTTCCGCTACCTCGCCATCTATCTACCATGGTTGCTCTTACTCCTCGGTTCGCCTCTCTCCTGGCCTTTATCGCCTCGAGCTCTCTCCTCATGAGCGGCGCCGAGGCTCTTCCCTTCCGCGACGTAAGTGTCAGATTCTCTTTACGTGACTAGAAGCTCATTTTTCATGGCATATAGCGTGTCCACAAGGCTAAAGCGGTATCTGGAAGTTCTGCTAAGAACTTGCCTATGCCTGCTCTCGTCCCTCACTATCAAGCTGAACGCTCGTCCACCGTTGAGGCTCGGCGCCATCACCACCACCACCATCATCACAACGAACATCACCACCATGGCGAGTGACACGACGGTCACGGCACCAAGGTGTATGCGGACGATCCAGTCGTGATCTCTGGCGACAACAACCACGTCCACTCGCATACGCACAAGCGGAACCCCAAGCATCGCCACCACGGCGACCACCATCGACATCACGGGAACCATCATGGAACGAAGGTCTACGCGGACGACTCTCTCATCGTATCGGGTGACAACAACCACGTTCACTCGCATTCGCATAAGCGCCGTCATAGCCGCCATGGTCACCACAACCACCACGGTCACCACAGCGGGACTAAGGTGTACGCGGATGATCCTCTCGTCGTGTCTGGCGATGGCAATCATGTTCATTCGCACTCCCACAAACGACACAGCAAGCACCATCAACACCATCATGCCAAGCCGCTCGAACTCACGGCGTTTAAACGTGGTCTTAGTGAACGCGGTCTCCTTGATGCGGTAGTTCCCTTGCTGGGTGGACTTCCTATCGTTGGGGGTGCTATTGGGGGCGTCGTTGGCTTGGCAAATATGCTTACACATACTGTGCTCAGTGACATGCTCGCATCTTTGGTGAGTCAACACTTGCTTCTTCTATGAGATATGTACTGATGTTTGCCCTTTAGATCATCTCGCCGACTCCTAGTGCTATGTCCGTGCAATCCCTGGACGGCGAACAGATGCCTAGTTTTACGCTCAACGCTAGCAACTCGTCGTCGACAACAATGTATCTAGTTCCTCAGAACACCACGGCGGACCTTAGCCCATCAGAGAAGGTCGTGCTCATCACCATGCCTATGTTCCATGCGAAAGATCAAACTGTGAAGGTGCGTCTTGATACCAAGAATGTTCATTAGCGTGCGGTTCTAACACAGTTCTTATGTAGACCTACTGCGCAAGCTACGACCCCAACTCCTCTGCTCCTTCTCAACTTTCTTCTCAGCCTTGCAGCTATAATATCAACGCCGGGCTCGATATCAATAGCACCTCCACACACTTCTCACAGCTCTTCTCGTGGAACACCGATAGTGGAGAGATCAAGCCTCTGTGGCACGCAAATACCAAACAGCCCACCATGCAGACAGAATCGACCGAGCAACCAGACGGATTCGTGGTCGGCGGCGCGCCCACCGTTACTACGAGCGATAACCGAAAGCCTACGTCTGGGTCTGTGATTATGATTTTCAAAAGCGATCCTGCTGCTGGCGGCTCCTCCGCCGCCCCTGGTTCTGCATTGGCGGCTTCTACCTTGGGCTCGTCAGATGACTGCGACGAGGACGCGCCCGACAGTGAGGACTGCTCGGACGATAGCGACGATGACTCCCAGGCCTCTCAGTCTGTCGGCAATGCCCCCAACGACGAAGAAGCTCCTGAGGACGTCCAATCCTACGCGAACAAGCCATCCGACAAGGACGTGAGGATTCAGAGCGCAGATGACGCAACATCTACCTTGGCTGCTACCGCTACCCAACTGGACTCCACGCCAACCAGCACCAGTTCGGCCCAGGAGAGTGCAGATGCTGTGGTGGTCACCTCTGCCTTCGCCATGCTGGTCGCGCCTACCCAATCGACCGACGCGTTTACTGCCAATGCCTCAAGCAGCAGCGCACCCAGCTCAACCAAGACCCTGTAAATCGATTATTGTATGATTATATTCATGTATTAGTATGTAGACCATTGTAAACATATTGTGTATTTGTGTTGTGTTTCGGCTGTGAACAGCTTTTTGAGATGACCGCTATGAGTCAGGCGCTCAAACTGAATTGAATGCGTGGGCATCGCTAGTTCGTGATGAATGTTTTGGCAAGTTTAGACTCGGTTCCTGTCTCAGCATCGCCTCTACGCCCACGGGAGGTTCAGGTGCGACTATATGCGTGCTCAACTTTCACTACAACATCATCTCTCTCTGTAGTTGTAGCCAATACTGCTTGGCGCAGCGCTCAGTTGAGGTGTCTTCTTTTCTTTATTTTTTCTCCCAAAAGGAGATCAGCTTGCTTGACCTAGCCCTCTTGATCCACCTGACATCAAAAAGGGACCAACTGTCACGAAGAAGCTTGGCATGCTCACTAAATATAAAATGGCATGGTCTCGACTTTCCTCTTCCAACATCTCCATTTCGTGCGTTTTTCTGCTCTCTCAGCTCTGTGTAGGTCTCCTCATCAAAGAGTGTTGCGCGATTGGTTGACGTCTTTGCTTTCCTACAGCTTGTACTTGGA
The DNA here is from genome assembly GCA_015039395.1 of Ceratobasidium sp. AG-I. Classification (NCBI taxonomy): domain Eukaryota; kingdom Fungi; phylum Basidiomycota; class Agaricomycetes; order Cantharellales; family Ceratobasidiaceae; genus Ceratobasidium; species Ceratobasidium sp. AG-I. The sequence continues at coordinate 374,658 of MU132149.1, read as the reverse complement.
ACGCGCTTCATCATTCCCCTCGTTGTTAAACCATTCTTTTCGCTGAAGTCGCGCTTTCTCGATACTAATACACAATAAAATGTTCCCTCGTCTACTTACTGTGATTGCGCTTTCGGCGTTGGGAATGGTTATGGCGCAACATGCTCCTCTGGAAGCACCTACCCATGGTGGGAGTATTGCACATAAGCGCGCTAGCGCCAAACCCAAAGGCAGGGGTGGCCAGGTACGTTTATTTAGTTTTCGAGTATTAAAAAAACCTGGCTGATTGTGTTTACTAGGCTACATGGTATGTGTCATGTTGCCTACGCACAAACCTCATCTTACATTTCTACTAGGTTTCATCCTGGACAGGGCCATTGCGGTGGCTGGAGCGGTGACAATGACATGATAATTGCCCTTCCGACTGGGGCCTATGGCAAAGGTCAATACTGCGGCAAGGTTAGAGTTTTTCGGAATGGTGAATAAAATGACTTATGTTACTAACATATGATTGGTTTTCTTTGCTCATTCAGAAAGTGAAGATTACCAACACGAAGAACAAAAAGACATGCATTGCTACGGTTGTGGATAGCTGCCCGGGCTGTGGTGAAGGCGATTTGGGTATGCTCAAGTTCCTCAGTTTAACTCTCAACATCTTATAATGAATCTCTTGCATAGACGTCTCGCCTAAGGTGTTCAAATCCCTCGCCAAGCTCGACGACGGAGTAGCAGCTATCTCCTGGGATGTGAGTACACTCTATACCCTAATTTCACCCCATTGTTGACATCGACATCGCTTTACAGTTTTCTTAATTATCTACCATTGGCCCTTTTGTTATTCATTGCCGCTCTTTGCCTTCTTCCGGTTCCCCATTGTGTCTGCGAAGATTGTTTCGTCATTACTTGTCGTATCATATTCTTACGGGCTGGTGTTAGCTGTATCACCACCTTTTTGACTTACCACTGCGAATCCAGACTCTCAAATACGTGTGGTTCCCAACACTACAGCGAAAATACCTTGACCACCATGTTCGTAGGATCACGTGTATTCGTCACCCTGTCTTTTCCATGGGATTTATTAACGGTTTATAGAGGCCATACGATGAAGACTTTGAAGCTTAAGTGAACAGGAAGATCTCTTATCACATAAGAGATGGCCACCAATAGGCGTCACCAGCCGTGCTATCCGGACAGCGGTCCGACCTCGCGTCTGCTAGACGCCCATGGCACTCGCCAGCCTCAACGCAACCAACTCTGGTTCACAGCCTTGTGTGTACCTAATATAATTGATCTCGCGCACTCGCCATGACCACACGTGACCGATGTATGCACAAGAAGGTGTACGCGCAAGTTTTGCTCGAGTTCCATGAAGAACGACTTGGCTGTCAAAGGAACTTAAGCGAGCTGGGTATCTCACAGAAGCATTCAAACCGACGAGATTTGGGAATACCTGAGTGCCAATGTCGCGTTAGCGCTGTTCGGTGCTGAAGTGCAAGACGTACAATGGTGCTTGTGGTGCTCATCGCGCATGAGGCCATCCACGTCATGTGATTCTCAGTTGGTGCGATCGTTTAGACGTCGGGAATATCGCTTACTAGCCTCTATGGTATATCAAGGCGACGCTTATGACTGAGTTCTTCTCGAGTCTGCTTAGGGCCCTCTCTTTGACGGAAGCTATGATCGAGTAGTCGAACTGCGAGTCAATCTTGGTGCTCACCACCTTCTGAACAGCCTTCGTGAAGGTACACAATCGCTACATCTCAACGATACGGTGCCCTAGACGTCGCTTGAGCGTGCCAAGGTGGGCTGAGTAAAGTTTGGGGGGGTTCAGCCGATCACTAGAAGGACGGTGCTCTTGGGTAGGTCAGCTCACCTGAGACGTGGATATGGCGGGGTCTGGCAAGCAGGCAGCATGTACGGGACATTTGCCTGCTGTCGTTGGATGGAGAGCCGCAGTTGAGAGCTGCATCCGATCCCAAGGTCTGGTGACAGGAGTGCCCATAATGAGAAGTACGCCAAGGAGGGGCAGTGAACGACTGACAGGCCAGTCGGAGGAGATAGAGCTGGGAGGTACTTAGGGGTATGAAGGGTTGGACAGGCGAAGGAACAATGTGCCAGGCGCCGGTTACGGTGAATTATGGGGTGTCGAGCGCCCCGTGTCGAGAGGAGAAGAGGGAAGGCTGGAATGTAGAGAAACGCAGGTGAGACGTCGGGGGGCAAGTAGCATCGATAGCAACGCGCCATCGACTCGGCCTCCAGGACACCGATCGAATGGATATGTGGAACAAACGGCTTGCTATTTGGGCACATCACATGAATAGTGTATCAAGGGAGTGTCACATGTGGGGGATTTGGACGCTACTTTACGAGTAAAGGTGACTCGCACAACACCCCAACAGGCAAACCAGAGTTGAAAGGACCAAAGGGGGAAGGTAGAACCTTGCTAGGAGTTGGCAATAGATACGGAGACATACCGCGATCCTAGACCCCCTCATCCAGCGTGAACCTGACTCTGCCCCACTTCTCAAGGCCTTGCAAGCAGTCGGGCATCATTCCGTAGTGTTTTGCACGAGGTTGAGCAAATAGCCCCTGCGAAGATCTGAGTCTACACTCACGGCGACGCCCTCCCGAACGAGCATCGCTTCCGCATCGCGCAAGTTCTGCCCGGTTTCCTGAACTGCGTCCTGTACTATTTCAGAGCCTGCTGCCTCTATCATGAGTGCACGAAGGTGGGTATAATTGGTGGATGATGGAATATCTCTTGGAGCCATGTGTGGATCGTCCCCATCAAGTAAGGCGTACAGTTGATCCACTGCGCGCTTTGCCGTTCGGAGACGGTTCGAAAGGTTCATTCGGCCAGGCCCGCGAGGAAGAGTATCCTGGTCTGTGGTGCTGATGGCCACAAACGTCTGAGGAAGTGTCGTGGGGTTTAGAGGGCGCAAATCAGAGCGAGGCGATATACTGAAGACTTTCTGTGAGATTAGGGTTGTGATGAGATGCGTGGCAACAAGCTTATGGGGGTGTTCAAAGTTTAGGGGTAATTGAAAAAGCCGCAGGAGATCATCTACTTTTCACCGCCGAATATTGGCATACGCCGGGCATTATTAGGGGGAAGAGAGGAGGGAGATATGGTAATCAGTATGCTAACGCCAAGTAGGTTATTATGGCAGTCTGACGCACCGAGTGGAACGGGTACGTGTGTGATCTTGTGCAATTGAGTTGGTTGTGTCATATAGAAAGTGTACAAGCCGTAAAGTGCCCCAAGCCTCATAGTATTGTCAGAGCAAGAAAGAGACGCTTCTGAAAGCGTTGGACCAATAAGATTGCGCTCGCTGGCGGCGGAAGATGATGTGCCCCCCGCCTGCAATACATACACACTCACCGAGAAACATACGATGAAGCACGTGTAAAAAGGCAACCCGACCGATCGCATCAAGGCAGCGCAAGTGCATAAGACTCCAGTTACTAGACACCCAGCAAGTTTTGAATATTGCAAAGCTATTGCAGTCAGGTGGTATTCCGGTTTGGTCGGCTGCGTTACTTGAGAGACCACGTATCCCGTGTTGATCGGAACCATTAAGCAAGCATTTCGCAAAGCCAGCAAGTAATTTGTCTAAATCCGAGCGTATAGGAGTCACAAAGACGTCTGAGTAGTAAAAATCCGGTTGTAAGACGGGCAGAGACCCATGAAGAGCAACTGTTGGTTTCAAGGACATGGTCAGGTTGATCCGTATCACGTGTTGTTGTCTTCCTGTTGTTGTCTGTCTTATCTTGATATTACATATTCAAAGTTGGACATCACAAATTTACAAATAGATTTAGCCCATCATACATAAGGTGTGCAATAATTTAATTCGGCTTCCCCGGAATACCAATGCTAGCCATTAGGGCCTGCCATGTATAATCTACGTTATTCGGAGTCGCCGTTTGCCTTTCTTGCGGAAAGGGCTGGGCCTGATGGCCTGAATACATGTAAGGCGCTGTAGGCGGATAACTATAATATGATGTAGGCGACTGTGGGCCCAACATCCCCGGGTGAAGGGCTGAAAGCGGAGCATCTGAGCGGTTATCAAACTGCTGATGACTTGTGTCGACATGATGGGCTGCATTCGAATGCGAGCTGGATGCGAGACCCACACCCCCTGGGTAAGCATTCAAGTATGGAGCGAGCGCGTGTGAGTCATCTAAGGGATCCGAAACGACCATTCCTGATACCACGCTGCCCGTTTCGTCAGAGTAGGGGGATCGTGTGGTACTAGAGGAACGATCACTCCCGTGACTACTCGTTTGGCCCTGGAAGGTGATGATTCTCGTGCGCCCACCAAGTAAGGTGTTATCGCTCCCTCCGTCTTCCGAAGATCCGGAAGTGTCGCTACCACCCAGCGATATTATTGTTGGATGGCCAGAATGATACTCCTTGAAAGCGTAATGCGCCCTTTGTCGTAATTTGAGAATCGTGGGCTAGATTGCGCTTAGCATACACTTTGATTTTGACCCAGGCAATCACTCACCAGAGCCCGACGAGCTCGGCAAGCGTTCTGTGCGTGGCTGAATAGTTCAGATACATCGTCCAACCCTTTCAGAGCTGACGCTGAAAGAGAAGATCCAGGGCATCGAATTATCAGCGCGGCCAGAATCGTCTGTTTGGTACCACTGAAGTTAGTGTATTATCCTGACACACACTATCGCCCTTCAACTCACAGCGCCTGAAAAAGCATGACTCCAAAAAAGCCAAAAGCGCATTGTAAGGTCTGGGAGATGAGAGAACAAGCTCTTCACCGCCTCAAGGTGTCGTACTGAGGCGTTGTCTGTTAGTTGAAGGTTGAGTCGGGCAATAGAAGCGGACTCACGGACAGAGGCATGAATTGCCACGACAGAGTCTGCATAGCGACTCTTGAGAGGATCATCAGGAGATTCGCTGAGAGCACGGGCAAAAAAGCTCCGGTGCAAATGGATGAGAATCGTTTCGGGGACACAAAAGGTAAGGTGACGCTCCAGTTGCAGCGAATTATCCACGTAGAGGGACTTTTCCTCGTAGTTGTTTCCTAAAAATCCCGGTACGTGTAAATGAGGTGGCCCTTCGAACTCCCGTAAACGGCTGTGCAGTTTCAAAATCTTCTCGTACGTCGGCGCTGTAGCACTGAAGGCCTAAGCGATATTTTAGGCGTCAAAACCAATCAACGGAACTCTGCCGAAAGGACCATACCCCATCAATAACTTCGAGTAGCAATCTTGCAAATACGAATTTAACGCGCTGAACTGCATTCCATCAGGGGGGTTTGATATGTAAAAAGAGGGGCATATTTTTTCAAACTCACAACTTGGCTCAATCAAACCATCCTCGTTCATCTTGGCTTCTGGATCTTTTGGCCACTCGGTATCTGTGTGTATGCTAGGTTCAAACGTCAGAATTCGGATCACAAGATAACCGGCGGTACCGAAACTCACGTAGCGATACTAGGTGGCCTGCCAAGCCCAATCGCAACCCAGGCATCAAATGTCCTCAACTGAGGCGGTCGCGTATTAGCTCTGTTAGACTGAGATCGATAACAGACCTACCTCCCACCAAAGAGCTCGACGTAGTTCCGCCTCTGCGGGGTCAAGGTCCCATCGTTTGCCATCCCGGTGAAGTCCGATCTGGCCACAAGGCTTGAGCTATGCAGTTACTAGATAGGAAAACGCTTACCCCAACAGCCAGCTTCATACCCAATCCTACAAGTGACCAGTGATGCATCGGAGAATTCTTATTGTCCGTTAGTTGGCAAAAGTAGCACATGAGCAACTAGGAACCGCGCTCAGTAAATGCGGGGGTTCTGATATGAATTTAACACCAAGGTGTTGTCTTCTTGACTCACAATGGATTGAACCGCCGAGGTTGTTGTATTTTCTGCACAACAGTCGAGTGCCAATGCTGCCCTTGACAGCATGTGGTACTGCTCGGCATCCTGGTGGTACGGTGGGAGATCGGTGTTGAGTTGAACTCCTGCCACATGTTTAGGTTGGTGAGCCCCACGTCACAGGCACCAGAAGACACAACATGGCTTACCTACAGCAAGAATCCCTTGGAGAGCGCGCGCGTGGAGGTCAGCTCGTGGTATTAGAAAGCCAGACGCATGCGGGATGAACGCTTACCAAACATTACTGAATACTGATGTGCGCTGCAGGCATCAACGTTTGTAGGCGTTCGATACATGCGATTGAAGATCTAAGCAGTCAACTTTGAGTATACACAGATGAACATCAAGGCTAATATAACGCCTACCGTTTCAATGAACTGGCTCCTTGGTATAGGATTGTACCTTGAGGATGTCATGAGCTAAGCAATTCAAGCTAGGATTCTAGCCATACAGGGTTTCGAAACTCACAGCCAAGTTGCGTTCATAAAATAAAACTCGCAGAGATTCCAAGCCTTGTCGGCTGTCGGCAACAACGCCCTCAACTGTTGTTTTACCTCTTTCTCGCTTCCTCTGACGGGATTGAAAGGAAAAGAATGAGATAAGTGTTGAAGCTCTACGTTGACGGTGAATCCTGGTCGACCGGTAGTTGATGCGCTTATAGACGGCTTGATATCAATACCATCATCGGGCTGAACCATGGTTAACATCGAGGGAAAGCACAATTTCACTAGCATACCTTGAGCAAGAATTCAGCCCCTGCTGTTCCTCCATAAAAAACAGAGCGTCCTTCACCCTCAATAGTGAGCGTCCCAAGGGCATCGAGGACCTCAGGCTCAGGTACTGGCTCAGCTCCTTCGCAATCCTCCGTACGCCGGCGTTTTAGGTGGTTGGGGGCGAGCTCAGTACCAAGCGGGGCTTTCAGCTCAAGTAAATCCTCTCGTAGCAACGGGTGTGGCTGAGAAGAGTGGGCGGCCTGAAGAGTGGCGAGGCCGTTCTCCAAACTTGATATTCGATCTTGAAGCTGAATGATTTTTTCGTGGAGTTCTTCCGTATTCGCTAGGACAAATCTACCAGCCGAGCATTAAGCGCGTTCCTCATCTGAAATATCGAAAGACGGCTACCTATTGCCTTTGCCTGTTGTGAGCGAGCCATCGGGGCATATGGAAGAGCATCCTCGTTTGACGCAAGAGTGACATGGTACCTGCCTGTCACACCTCAGCTTCAACCTATAAGCCACCCCGACCAGAACGGAGATTAGACAGGACAAGTTTAGATTGTGTTCTAAATGTATAAGAAAGCCGAGCTGATCGCACCTTCTGCATTCCGCACACGACAAGGCCCCTCTGCGACGTCTACTCCCAGATGAGCTAGCGTTGTCCCCTTGCGCATTTGAGGAACTTTCAACATCAGTAGGAGTTGTCCTTTCGGCAAGCATTGAAGCCACTTGAACTAGGAGAGCAAAAAGACAGGTGGGCTGAGGCAGACCGGATCCAGAGGGTATATGTACTCGAAATCATCGTAGACAATATACATTCAAGAAAGCGCTAGCTCTCCTCACGCCTTCGGAACTGACAGTGGATATGGGCCCAAAACACTGGGACTGCTGGAAGATCAAGGATGCACTTTTGCCGCACCTGCATCAAGGTCACAATAATACCAAGTTCCGTGAGAAAAGCCGCCGGATCTGCTCTGCCGAGAACCGCAACTTGGTACCCGTGTAATTTATACACGTGGAATTTTATCTTCATGCAATGGTGATTTGTTAGCAATAAGTCTTTCTCAGCTCTTTCGGGCCTCTCGGTGCTAGCCTGCACGGCCAGAATTGCTTGGCTCGAGAACGCGCGCCGGATCGTTGGAGAGGATCAGGTTCTGAATAATCGCGTATGTAAGCGAAGAGCTCTACTATACAGGCCCAACCTACCCATGCAACTACTATTCCACCACACCGGAATGGATAATCACGGATGATTCTAGGTCTGCGCCTCGTTATTCGACAATTGTTGCTAAAGACTCCAGTGTCCCTCTTTGGTTTTGTGATCCTGTCCCGCCTTGTTACCTGCATAGTCGTGTTCGATTCCTACTAAATGCCCCGACAAACCTTCGCTGAACCTTGATAATTCACGCTGGGCCACCCATCCCGAGATCCCCGAGTAGCTTTCTAACGATTATATAAAGTCGCCGCGTGTGCCCAGGTTGTAGTATGATTACCTACCATACTATACTGAGACGTATGGCCAACCCTATTACTGTAATCCCGGTATTGTCATTCCGCTCAATCTGACAGGACTTAATTGTAGCTGCTTAGCCCATGTTTGATTATGACTCGTATCACCTGGCACGCCTACTCTGTGCTTTACTACCTCACTTTCACACTCAAGCACTGGGGTTCACTAGCAAACGCGTGGTGTGTGTCTTCGATCAATGTCTGATTATTTGGGCAACCACATCGTCTTTAACAGATCTCGTTGTAATCTGAACCTTGAGCAACATAGCAATGAGCGCCTATGTTCCTGTCAACCTCCGGGAACGCTAGCTGTCGATCTATTCGAATCACGATTCAAGACGAGGCCCACATTCCATATCGTGTGAGAACACACAGCTTGTTTTGCGGAGTTATGTACACCCCACACTCCGGTGGTCGCTTACCATTATCGAGGGGCTTAGATTTCACGATGTGTGGCTTCCACAGTTGAGCCTGAGGCCTCGCGTGTATGCTGTTCGCTTGCGCCTTGCTTTGCTTTGCGAATCAACGTTTGCGATTGTCGTGAACAATTGGTCACCGGTAAATTACCTCTACGTATACTTGGTATGGCGTATAGGCGACTAACCAAAATGTGCGACCCTTAACCTCTTGCGGGATACGTCATTTCTACCTGGATCCACGAAGACACCACGACCACAAGATGGCCGAGACCCGCCAGTTCACTATGAGATAGAGTACGCTTTTCTCAGGCAGAGAACAGGCCGACTCTCACAAGAAACTTGACAAATGATCATCAATCGCTGAACATGTTCGTATTGCTTAAGACGATGCGTCAAGCCAGTCCCGCCGACCTGTTAGCGTTACGGTCTCAACACCAGTCGTGCGTGAGTTCGCATCCGAGACATCACTGATAACCATACAATACGTCCTCGATATTTACTGGTATCAAGCAATTGCAACTTTAAAATGAATGTTGAAATCCGGGAGATATACAATCTAGTTGCGGCGTATGAGTCTCAGCTTTGGGGACTACCTCTATCATCTCGTGTGCTTTCGTCACTTAATCAAAGCCTTATAGACATAGACCCAGTGTAAACCACTTACGGGTGACGGGGCTAGTATGTGAATCGCTATATTTGGCACAGTGTTCTTCTATGCCATCGCCATTTAGAGCATGCCCTTCAGTACGGTACTAACTTCAGGTTCCACTTGATTTGATCGTCAAGAAGCGCAGTTCACGAAGACTAAGACGCGTCAGTAACCAAGTCAAATACGATCGATATCAACCCCGGATAACCTTGCCTTGGACGATGTGGGACAGTGTCCCTGTTATCGAGGCTAGCACCCTATAATGTCCTAGACTCTGAGGCGATCAAACGTGAATGCTGCACGGGCCCCAAATTTCGGAAGTTTTCCTGTGGACAATCTCCAACGAAAGTGCCCAATGACCATCTGCCATCGAATTCAATAGACTCATGTATGGATACAGGGTGTTCTTTGGTTTGGAGCAATTGAGTTTGAGCTCAGAAACATACTGCTACCCCTACTGTGGCATGATATACTTTCTGTGGAGGGTGCTCAAATCAACGTGTACCGTGCCACATCAAACTCACCAGCATTCGTATCATGTCATTCGACGCTTCCGCCCTAGAAGTACACATGTGATTGTTAAAGAGAAGCACCGTTATAATAAAAGTGGAGTGCTGTTAGAATCTAAAAGGCAGAAGATCACTGTAGATAGACTTTCGGACAAGAAATCGAAAATACTACTGTATATGCGCCTCATTCTTTCAGCTTCTATGAACTCAGACATGGTATGTGAATAATTAGGTTTAGCCTGTTCTAGCTTTGTCCGTTCGCCCAGCGAGGTATACAAGTATATGCGTGTAGTACCAATATTATCTGCACGATGTGCGATGAACTTGGATAGTAGGCGAGCACTGTTGGGAGGCCGGAGGTCAACGAAGGCGACGTCAGCTGGAGTGTGAGCACAGCTTGGGATGTGCGGGTAATCCTGGTCCTGAATGCGCTGTACTACTTCCACAGGCTGCCCCGACTAGTTTTATTTAAAACGCTAGTAATTTGGATTCCTGTCTGATTATACACACCAGAGATCGCTTTGCCCAGCCACTGAGTGCAGAACTTACGTCCCTCGAGAGCTTTACTAAAGACTTATAATAATTTAATTCAAAAATTTATGATCGATTCAGAACAAAAAAGAACCGGCTTGATAGTCAGAACATGTACATGTATGCGAAACACTACGGCCATTGATTCTGGTAATACGGATACAGGTACATGCCTCCTAAGTCAGGTTGGTGATGGCCAGGGATGCGGTCCCGCTGCTCCCCTGGTAAAAGTTGGCCCGAACGTACGCTACTAGTGGTATAAGGTGATACAAATGTTGAAGGATAGTCGAGAGAAGAGGAAGAGGATACGTCGCCAGAGGAGATAGACCCTTGGGGTATCTCCAGTGGATCATAAGTCTATGAATGTCAAATGTTTTGTCAGTATATGAGAAATACATTTGTGGTAGACGGCTTACGTCAAGGAATGGAGGTTGCATCTGAGATGCATGTGGTGTATTGCTACCAGGGTAGTCAGTGTGAGGAGGCGAAGGTGCCGGCGGTGATGTTGAAGCGATAGTGACAGTGGGCGGTGATGATTGCCCGTAAACTGGAGGAATAAAATCTGAGGGAGTGGGTGAGATATGCGTTGTTTGAGTCGTTTGATGGTCTTGAAGGAGTGGGTGTGGGGATGCAGAATGCATTGAGTGGGACTGGGCTAGTGCTTCTTCAAGCTGAGAGATTCGTGTTTCCAGACACCGAACTGTCTCTTGGAGTTGGGAAGTCGTGGCGAGAATGTGACGTCTACAGAGGTTGTCGGTAAGCGCGCAAGTACGGGAACTATCGTGTTCTTGATTACTCACCTGGACCCTCGGCCTGCCTCCACAATTCCATTGGGGCATACCGATGCGCAACCACGACGCTCACAACTTGTACACGGAAACTGACGATTACATTTCAGCTAATTCAACAAAATAAATTGTTAGGTCTTGACCAGCCGATTTATTCAAAATTTACTACCTTGAGCCTGGAGAAAACAAAGTGGGTGTGAGTACTTGTTATAGGGGCTTTGGCGAGGCAGCCCGAAAGAATTGCGTACCTTCTGCACTCCCTACATGAGAGGGGACCTACGCCCCGTCGTCGCTGCGGAACATCCACAGTCGGATATGACATAGAAATAGGAACGGTGCTACTCCGACCCCACCCCGGGACATAGAAGAAGAAAGGATTGCGAGAGAGTCGGACCTCGACCAAGGACTTCATATAGCCCCATCAGCAGGCCGTGGCCCTCCCCCATTATCCTCCACTGCGAATGTGAAGTCCAAGCGCCGAGATCACTAGACACGGAACCAATCTAACTCCGGTCGGTGATTCCCTGTTTGCGAGCCGAAGACCCTGAAAATCCCGGGGGCTCCGATGACGCATCCGCATATGAGTGGAAATTTCCCTTTTTAAGCCATTTTCTGGTATCCTTTAAAACGAGCAACTCACAGCCTGAGGAGCCAACTTCTCCCCGGAGCGTCTATGCTGAGCACGAACTCTGCTGGTTTACAGATCGTTTCAGCGGGCGTGGTTGCCGATGAACATCAAGCAGTGGCCCGACGGCACTTTGCGCAGCGACTCTGACTTAGGTTTAAGCTAAGCTCAAATCCCGCTCCACACTTGTATTAGTTCGCCCCAAAACCCAGCCACAGTGCTATTGTCTCTATGTCGCTCACACAGCTCGACCAAACGGTGAGAACGAGAGCAGTGTCTGCTGACAGCTTGCTTGCGGTTTGAACAGCCACGGCCAGAACAGAGCGCCACCAACCCCAATAATATAGCCGGAAATTTGCTTTCTCCAGCCAGGTGGTGGCTAAAAGTTGTTGTGAAAAGTAATTTCCCTTGTTTAGGCCATGTATTTCAATCAAGTAATAAGCACATCTGCCCCTATTCTTCTTGGTTACGGACTGCGGTGTCAACTTTCCTAAACTTCCCCTGCATCCACACGCGATACATCTGCAGCTGGCGTTTCCGATTCACGAGCAGGCGACGATCTATGCCTAGCTGCGCAATCGAGAACAGAGGATGCGCAATGCCTGGAGTGGCGTTTGTTTCGGCCACACAAGCCCGTGCGTATCCCAAGTCGATATCTGGCGACGCATGTTCCTCACTCGGCGGGTGTACTTCATTGGAGGGCGCTGGCGGGGTAGCATGCCCCTTAGGTGGAACTTGTGTATGTGTGTCCCGGAGCGCTGGCGAATAGCTCTGCGTTTCGGCCATCGAAAGCGAATCAAATCTCGCGGCGAGTTCTGGCGTGCCCGGAGCATCGCTGGCTGCCTTATCTTCGAGAGCGGACCCGCTGACCGCCGCAGACGATGGGGCGGCCCAGTTACCCGCACTCGACCCTATAGTGGACGTTCCAGCACCGCCATTCACGGTTACGATGCTGACGTCATCCGGTTCCAGAGCTGGGGAAATGCTAAACTTCACTGATTCTTGTTTACGTGAAGGTGTCTCGTTCCCTTCGATCAACATGGGCTCGACGAGCGATTGAGAGGTCCCCTTGGTTGGAGCTTTAGCGCCCGTGAACAACAATGCCAGCTCGTCTGAAATTTTATGAAGTGAAAAGCAATCAGTACAGCAAGAGGTAAACGGGAGAAGGTGTTGATAAGATAATTGATGGGATGATTGACTGACAATCGTAGAAATATTGCCAAGGGTAGGCAGTTTTATATATAGGAAATCTACCTAGTCTGAAATGTAGTGTGTAGCCAATAAAACTCACCAAGATCGAAAAAGTAAACGCGTGTACCATCGCCACGTACATAAAAGTTATCATCCAAGAGCCGGCCTTCTTTGAATCGAAGCTGGGTGAGATCGTATCGACCGTAGTCACGCAAGACGACAAGTCCACCTGGTTTCAGCATCTATTGAGAACATGGGATAGAATGATTCGAAATCAGACATGTTCAATGGTTGAATATGAATAATCGCGCAATGGATAAGTGAACCCGGAATGGGTGGCAAGGCTCTTGACCCATCCCACATATCGTGTTCATCCTAAATTTCAGCCACAATATCGGCGTGCCGTAGAGGTAGATCAATCTCGCATGTCCATCCAGATGGATCATTCTGTTCGAGCTGTGCAGAGTGAGGAACATCTTCCTAGGGCACTGAGCCCGCTCGCACATAAACCATTATCCATAGGCCCATTGTCACCTGAAAACGGATGAGGGATATCTGGGGAAATGATGCCGTCCTTGTTTCCAAGGAAGCCAGGCATTCCGGGTCCCTCGAAGGGAACACAAGAGTCCAGCCAGCACGTATAAAGTAGCATAGTGTGCGGAGGTAAAAGGGGGGTGGGAACGTGAACAGGAATTAAGGTTTTGGAAAAAGAGGTGGGCATAGTGCCCGTGACACCCGGATTAGGCCGATGCTGAGAGGCCGCTTGACCAGTATGTGGGGAGGGGCGTACGAAACTTTAAAGCCGGCGAGAACCAAAGCACCAAGGCCAAGCGATGCAAGAATAAACAGGATAGCGCATACAATAGCTTATGGCGATCATTTACGCCGGTAAGAATGCGAGAAGTGATAAGGTTCAACACAGTCAAAGCTGAAGCAAGATACGAGTAAGAAGCAAAACTGGACTGAACTCACACGGTATACATTGTGAACCGCGTTTGCCCATTCCGCCGGGTGTAAGGCGCTCAATACAAACACCATTACCACAACATCGACCGTACCAGAGTCGACGTTAGGTGGCAAGCTCGCGCCAGAGAGGTCCCAGACATGCGCCGAGACTGAGCCAATGTGCGGAGATGTGTAGAGTGGATGAGCCTAATGGTGTAATAACCCAGATGGGTGAGTTTCGCTCTACGACAAGTAATGCCGCGGACATTCAGATGTAGACAAATATATGTACAAAAACGGACCTTGACAACTTCTATGGCTTTGGCTGAGTAGTCGCATCCAATTATACTTAAGTTGGGGTTCTGATTCGTCTCAAGGAGCTGTTGCCATATTGAATGAGTGATAATGAGTTGGTACCGAAAGAAAGCGAAGGTCAGAGACAGAATAATCAAGTTTTCGCAGACAGGACACCAAATTCGAGATAAAATCGCGAATTGGGGTTTAACCGGCCTGGTGCATGAGGGTCACGCAAACGAGGCGAGCGCCATACATGTGAAAGATTAGTCATTCCGGGTGGTGGGAAGAGCACAGCAACGCAGGACTGATGGTGTTAACCACTTAATTGCGGGATCTACTTACGGGGAAGACAGTGTTCCCGGCGCCTAAAAGCAAAGTGTGGATATTAACCTGGGGCGCCCTACCATCGCATGAACTTACCACACCCAATCTCAACGACCGTCGCCTCTCCTGCCTACGGTCATCAAATATAAGAAATTAACCCATGTACCGAACTTCAAGTAAAATTGGATTTTATGAGCGTGGATAGGTTGCGCGAGTGGAGATTGGGGACGCAAATGTAATATTTCCACGTCTTTCCGACCAATTCCAGGATAGCCGCAAGAATCCGAGGTCTAGATATAAAGTGTATACGCGCACCTTACTATCTGTCAGTTCGGTAAGTTCTGGGAACTCTTGATGAAGCCACTTCCGGTCACGGAAAAAGTTGCCTTCATTCCACTTGTAAAATCTATCCCAAAAAGAAGCAGGGTTGTCGTTGTACTTTGCTGATATCGTTAAAAAGAGGGATCGGCCAATCGGGGGGAGTCCCTCGATCAATAAGTAGCCCACAAAATTAATGTGAAAGGGTCCATACACTGTGTGTCTTTGGGAACAGGTGAATCCCTCTGCCTCCCAAGCGCCTTTTCGATCTGAGCAGTCTGATCAGGAGGTGGAGGAACATGGTCCCTAAATGGGGCGAAGTTTGAGGAGCGTAAGTTGCATGGTATAATATTCATCCGGGTCCACACCATACCAAGCGTTTTTGCTCCATACGTCTTGGTCTACCTGGCTGTTTATTCGGAGTCAATTAAGATAGGCAGATTACCGACCTTCAGTAAGGAATCTTGCAAGTTTAAAAAAGTTTAGTCTCTGAGGGATGCCTCGAACAGGCCAAGGACTTACCGAGACCCAAATGGCGGTGCATCTTCCTTGATGTCATGCACAGAGCTATGCAGGCAGAACGAATAACCATAAATGTGGATAGTTCGGCGGAGTTAAGTGCAATACGACTGACGAGTTAGTCTTGGGTATTTTGACCTTCTCAGTAGAAGCCATTAGACAAAAGTCTAGGTGTGGTAGACTTGAAGTTATAAAACTGAAGAGATCACGTGAAAGCGCCATTAAGCGCTGTCTGGCACGGTCACGAGACCTTCTTCAAATAACTTGAACAATCAAGGTAAGATATATCTGCTGCATTCGACTTACAGTAGCAATTACAGGTTTTGCCCAATGGGACTAGCATTTAGATGCATACACATTGGATGATTTTGGTTGGCGTTGAACTAGGCCGAATATCCACGACTAAGAATTCGATCATCGCTCTTCTCCAACCCTAGGCAGGACAGACAAGAGAAGTACTTCTCAATTTGAGTCTATGTTCTCTACTTCCGCGAGTTTTGCACTAAACTTGAGAGGTAATTTTGAATATGGCGGACCTACACAATATGGTATAAGTCTTGTTGAAGTTGTGTATGATATCAGTTCAATGACGGC
The DNA here is from genome assembly GCA_015039395.1 of Ceratobasidium sp. AG-I. Lineage (NCBI taxonomy): Eukaryota > Fungi > Basidiomycota > Agaricomycetes > Cantharellales > Ceratobasidiaceae > Ceratobasidium > Ceratobasidium sp. AG-I. The sequence goes on along the minus strand of MU132149.1, from coordinate 358,849 downwards.
ATCTTCTCCCGCTTGGAATCCGTACTATTTGTGCATATATGCTCTCGGGAATCCGGTTGCTATGCAGCGGGTTGTGTAATTCTTGGAGTCTAAGGATACACCTAAGGTGCTTTGCTGGCACATTATCGGTTAGTATTCGCAATATGCCGACACAAGAGTGCTGGGTTGTACGTTGGTGGCGGCATTCCTATCTCGAGGCGCAGATCCCCGGGAGAAATATACATACGCAGGGTGATTAGCCTGTAGCTTCCTTATCTTTATGTCACCCCGTGTCAATCTAATTGTTGGCTACAACCTGAGGCAAACAGGGTGCTCCATTTCTTGTGATAGAAGAACGGTGAGGTCGAACTCATTTTCTTAGCCTGACTCTTTGGTAAGGAGTAATTATCCTGCATCTTGCCCCTCGATGGATGCGCCAGCTCGTACCAGTACATGCCCTCCAGGAGGCTGGCCGGTTTATTTCAGAACAAGCCACGTATATGGCCCTCCCTTCAGCAGGGGTCGCATTCTGATAGGCTCTCAAGGGTACAGAGGTTGTTCTCGGCGGGAGCTGAAATCGCCGTGACTTCTTGTGTACGTGGTGAGGCTTGAATCTAACCCTAGAATAAAACAAACAGGCTGTTGTGAATTCTCAAACAATCTGAGAAGATGTCGTTAGCACGGGTGCATCCGAGCATCATAGTAATAGTTACGGTGACAATACTAAATTGGGAGCTGACGCCATTACACGACGAACGGGTTTTCTCCGAGTAGCGCACATATAGCTGCGAAGCGTGGTGTTGTGGAACATGATTGGACAATTAGACTAATGGGTGCGCATACCGGATCGGACCAATACCATAGAGTGATCGGCTGGGTGGCAGCCAAACAGCCCATGTCCAAGGGCTGGTTGCAGGTATCCCGATCCACGCCAAGCTTACGAGTGATAGAGTATGACCCAGGAGCATAGAAAGTCAGTACCTGGATTAAAGAGAAGGAGGGCGAGGATTAGACAAGCAGGTATTTTGTGCAAGGACAAGCGGACTGAAGGGCTACGGCCCAGCGGGCCGCGCGCCTACGCGCTGTCATCGGCTCTGATTGCATGCAGTTGCAGCGGCGCTCATATGCTTGCCCCTAGAGCCAGAACCAGGATCGGGAACTAGCCTCGCGTGCTTAGGTATGAGTGTTTGTACACAGAAGAGCTGTTTATGCTTGGTATCCAAATGGCAATGAAGAGCGAGCAACTACCCGAGTAATCTGAGGAAGGACGAAATGAGGTAGTTCAAGCAAGCGAGACTTTGTTCGTAGCAGACCTAAAATGAACATGGAATGTAAGCCGCGGTGGGTAAATTTATGACAATATTGAGGGATCGCTTCCTTACTTTGCGAAACGTTCCATATAGGCAGGTATAATGACCGGAGTTTAAGCTTCATCCTAGTTTGTCAGCTAGACCCAAGTTTCACAAGCTACCGCCCTCGACAGACATGCCAGCTTCCTAGGTTTACTTTTTCAGTGATCGTGACACGACGCGAACCCTCGAGCCGACAGTCAGACTTAAGCGGCCAGTGATCGAAGGCGAGCATGAATGTTCAGACGGGTGGTACATCTCTGGGGCGGAGTTTCTTGACATATCTCCTGAAGGCTCAAAGACATACATTCGTTCAGAAGGACCCATGGAAAGAAATATGAACATTCAGGTGCAGTCGGGTGCAGGCTGGTAAGAGGCTGAATTAACGCAGACGTACCAGGCTGGCCTACTAAATATAGAACGTTGATGGAAAGCCCCAACTGATGCGGACGACTTTGTTGGAATGCGATGCTAGAGCTCGAGAGAACGAATTTCGGGTTCAGTAATTTGGATGGTGAGGTCCTGTTGTTTTGGCTTGTTAATTCAGCAAGTGAGATCCTAGCCTTTGTTTTTCCCTTTCGCTTTTCCTTCAACAATCGATGTGGTGCATTGTTGGGCTGAGATATACGGTACTGGTTATACATTTTAGGTGTTTAGGCTCCACGAGACAGATACCTAGAGGCCAAGTCACATCACAACTACCAAGTTAACCTCATGTTCCTCCAGTGCTAACCGTCCAACGCAAATACTCCTTGAGGATTGCTCAGTGGGCTGTGGGGTTATTGAATCTAAGAGGAGGAAAAACATTAGCGAAGAGCGTCATTTGTATAAACTTCGGGCACTCAATCTCAAACGTAGAAGAGGAGGCAGGTTACGTCAATATTTCAGTCTCACATTTGCTGATGCTGGTTTGTACGCACTTTCTTTGTAAGTTGCTTTGTGTCCAAGCTCATTGGGAATTAAGTCAAAGTTGTATAATATTGGGTAAGGGCTAGGTGTATAGTTGCATTCTACGGACTTGGTACCTCGCGCGTCGGAAGGTGCGACCATTGTCCTACATAGCTTTTGGATTGAAACTTAAAGCGGTTAACTGGATTCCTCAGGTTTAAACATGCCGTTACGGTTGATTATAATCATTTATCGCGATATTTCCCAGTAGTTGAGAGTGACGTAGCTATTAGAGTTACAGTGACTCGGTGGTGTCCGGTCGATGTGCTAGCTTCAGTCAAAGCGAATTCGAGACATGAAAATAGAGAAAACGATTGCTATATGTCATTATTAAGCGTTAGTATTAGAGTTTACCTGTAATTTGCCTCAATATTCGGCTGGGGTCTTTCTTTAGAGTACTTTCATAGAGCGGCAAGTCTGCAGGGCGGCTAGGTAGGACGGAAGGCACAAGCTGGATGACAACAGCCCAGAAATTTGTCGTTGTGTTTGCCTCGAAGTGAGCGTCGGTGAGACTTGTAGCGAAGAAATCCAAATTTAGGCTGGCTGGGTGTTTGGCTTCCAAATAAGGCAGATTGCCAGACATAGCAATACATGTGAAGCCCGAAGGACCTTGACCAAATTAAGGCGGTTGTATCCTTGCATGGCGAGGCATTCAATCGGCTGTGTTTGCCTGCGAAAAGTCGAGGCAGTACAGACACTGAGCTGGGCATAATCCATAATTCAAGAAAGCGCAAGGCATTGAGTTGGGAGGCAGGGCGAGTCTATTGGGCAGTGCGTTGTTTTGGCAGGTGATTTTTACAGAACCATTTTGCGTACGGGAAGTTTTCTCAAGGTCGAGTGTGGTTGGTGGTGAAAGAAAAAAGACAATGTCAATAGCCTAGTTTTATAGTAGCAAATTAGTGTGTTGACGACGGAAAGAGAAGGCCAGGAAGAAACTCTTGTGGCGGACGATCAAACGCCGGGCGGGATTTGGACTAGACGATCAGGAGGACCCTGTGGGAGGGCAAAGAGCCGAAGTCCTCACACCTCACCAGACGACAGCCTCAAGGCAAGCAATAAAGACAACGAGCGGGAGTGTGGTATGTTTCTACCTGGAATGCGCGCGCCTGCCATAGGCAATCTCACTTGTGCTGACTACCGTGTCTTGTGGATGCAGCTCGAGCCAGCCGCGAGATTGAGACTGGGAAGAGAATGCAGCGTACACACCCGAACGGGGGCGCACGCGGCGATGGCGGAGAGAGTGATATCGACACCATGTTTGACGAGATTCTTGGTGGATTTGGCGAGTCCAATCTTGCTCTAGATGACCCCCGTACGCGACGCGGCCATCATGCCGACGATAGTATCGTGTCTCTGATCAGTTCCTATGAAGGAGATGCTGGAGACCCACCCTCATCGCGTCCGACAGGTCTCGCGAACACCTATTCATCTCAACGCCCAGCATCTCGACCTGGGGAGCGCCTAAGGCCGTTGCCTCAGGTCCCGGGGGCACCAGCACCGCGCACTTTCACAGAACCTGCACCACCTCCACCCCTGCCTTCTACCGTATCAATGCCTGCACCAGATCCGTACCAGCACTCTTCGTTGCCGGGCCAGCCTGGTCCAGCGACAGCGTACTTGCAACAAGCGACATCGTACGTCCCAGCGGGTCCTGCAACCGCGTTGCTGGGCGCACGTCGCCTATTACCATCTCAGCCCGAGACGTTCGGCATGCCTTCAGGTATCGGCCCGAGCAGACAGCCTACTGGTGGCACTAGGCGCCCACATACCGCCGGTTCGGATACCCTCAGCAGCCCCGTATCGACCACGTCCATGTCCCCGCGTTTGTCTCAACCCACACCTGGTTCATATAGGATCCCTACTGTTCAAGTCGGCGCTCCCGATGAATATCAGCCCAACTATCTTCCCCTTGGCCCTCCACCGGGGGCGATGATGCCTTCTACTCCTGGAACCAGCAACAACGCCAGCGCCAGCTCCTCCGCCTCAATTTACCGAATCCCATCACCGCAACTTGGGTACGAGCCCTATGGCTCTAGCACATCCTATGCGCCCGGTAACTCGAACAATTCATACGCGGCCAATGCGCATCCCCCGCGTACCACTTCTATGCCCAGTGTCGATTACTATTCGACCGGCTCGATGGCCACTTTATCCCCAACATCTGGCCTTGGTCGTTCCACCTCCACCACATCTTCTATGGTTGGTGGGAGTACTATCTCACGCGCTGCGTCTTTGGCTGCCGGGTCCGATACATCATTTTTTCCTAAGCCCATTGACCGCACCAACTCGAAGTCTTCTAACTGGTCTGCCGGCTCCAACATTCATCCTGGCGCGAATAACTATCCTGCTTCCACCGTATCATACGAAACTGGTACCAATAACGACGCTGGGGGATATCTTGACCTGACAGGGGCTGGCTCTCCTATTTCGGGGCCAAGCTACCGACAGGACCAACATTATCTTGAAGAGCAGATTGCTACTGCTAAAGGGCGACTTGAACTACATGAAGATGATCCGGATGATTATGACTATAGTGATGAAGACGAGGCTCTGTTTGTGAACCTTGCGCTACTTTCTCATTTGGCCGTCAAGTTGAGAGACAAGGTTCCGAGGGGAACTCATGTCAAGGGGAGCATTCCATATAATCATGCATTCACGGGCAAGGATATCGTCGTGCGTATTTAATTCACGATCTACATATATACGTGCTTAACCTTTATCGTAGTCTACGATTCAATCTACGATCCAGCGCCAACTCGCGGTTACTTTCAATATGTCCACCAATGATCGGCGTACAGCCCTTCAGGTCGCGCGAAGTTTGCAAAATCAGCTTTTCTTCTACGAAGTCGAATGGGGTGGCCAAGCACTCAACGATGGCGTGGAGGATGTATACATGTTCCTCGATGACCAAGGCCAAGGTGGTGGCTCGGATCAGCGTTTCGAGCGGGAAGAACTTCCCACGGGCGTGATTACCTTGCTCACGTCCTGCTATTCACCCAGCTGTGCGGAAGGTCTGCCCGGGAAATGTTACGCCTATGGATGTCCGAGGGGGTACCAGGCTTCTGCGGCAGCGTTGGGAAAACAGATCAGCACACAAGAGACTAAGCCTGTGATGAAGGAAACTACGGTTGAGTGGGTTGATTCGGTGGATTCTGAGGTAGCCAGGAATTTGCCTGAAAGCGAGCGGAGGCGCCAGGAGGTTATATTCCAGGTTGTGAAAAAGGAGGAGCAGTATGTGCATGATCTGGATACGATTGTTGAAGTAAGTTTTTGTCGCTGTATTGTTTCATTGTCTAACTTGCGTCTTGACTTGTTACTAGATTTTCATCCGCCCATTGCGTGAAGCACGCCCACCGATCATTCACACAGACGTACACGCATTCATTGACACGGTGTTCGGAAACGTTCTAGATATCAGGGAATGCAACCGGCGGTTGCTCGAGGTTATGCGCGTACGCCAGCGCGAGCAGCAGCCCGTGATTCAGCAAATCGGGGACATATTTTTGTCCGCCGCAGCTGAGTTTAGGGTCGTCTATCCGCTGTATATTGGACAACTTCCTGTTGCAGAAAAAACGGTCAAAGAGGAGATGGAGTCCAACGCTGAATTCAAGAACTTTTTGGAGGTGTGTCACTAGTCCCTTGTGTTATCCCTGGACATGGGAGCAGATATTGATGCCATGATAATGATAGCATTGTTCACGCGACCCACGTGCACGCCGTCTGGATCTCAAGCACTTTATGTATCGTCCCCAAGAACATCTGACCAAGTATCCTACTATCCTCGAGACGATCTTGAACGACACGGAGAAGGAGAATGCGGACACGGAGTACCTTAGCGAGGCGATGCAGTCAATTCGGAACCTGCACTCTGTTGCCCAGCTGAGGACGTTCCAGAGTGCAATGTGTAGAGGAAACAGTGGGAAGCTTGAGTGGCATAATTTGGTATCGACCGAGATTAGGGATGATTTGTCAAAACAGGAGGTTAAGAGGCAATCGTGAGTAAAGCGCTATTTCGGGTGAAGCTGGGGCTAATATTTACGGGCTTGCAGTGTTATCTTCGAGCTCATCAAGGGTGAAATGGAATACGTGAAGGACCTCGAATCATTTGATACCGTGCGTTCTCACTTCACTGACACTCACGAAGGCCCATTCACCCTCTTCTGCAGCTTTTCATCCAACCTCTCCTAACCGAGGACCCTCCTCATATTCCCCGCGATCGTGTCGAGCACTGGGTTTCTCAAGTCTTCTCCAATTTTGCCGATGTGCATCTACACCATCGGCGCATGCTGGACCGGCTGCACGAGATCCAGCGAGAAGAGCATCCAATCATTCGAAGCATCTCCGCTCCTGTGTTCGATGCTGCTCTCAACTGGCGCGACGCTTACATGATTTACATCCCACATTATCCGATTGCGGAGTACATGGTTGACGAGGAGAAGGCAAATAACAAGGAATTCAAAGCGTTTGTTGAGGTGCGTGTTACTCGTGTCCTTTTTGGGAACAAGAACATTAATTAGTTGGACGGCGTTTGTAGAAACAAATCCGCGCGCCGGACGCGCGCCGCCTGGAGTTGAAAGCGTTCATCCATCGCCCTGTGGCGCGTCTTCCACGTTATGAGCTCCTGTTGCGTGATATCATGGCTGCCTCGCCAATGGACCACGAGGACCGAGAGACGATTCCGAATATCATAGAAATCATCAGCGAGCTGAGTCGCTCGACGAACGCAGCGATTGGTACCGCGAAGCAAAAGGTTGAAATCTGGAACTATGCCTCAAATTTGGTTTGGAAGCCAGGCGAGATGATTGTGAGCCCTAATTTACGATGAGTATAGGAGGATATTAATGGCTTTGTGAATGTTGTAGGACCTGGATCTGCATAACGAGGCGCGCCAGTTGTATCATTTCGGCAAATTGTACCGGCAACCCGAGGGTGGTCTGGACTTTTCCAAGTGGACCGAGGTGTTCGTACTTGTATTTGACAATTATTGTGAGTTTAAGCCTCAAGTGGCCGTGGTTGACTGTCTTACTGAAGAGCATTTAGTGGTCATTACGAAACCCCGACTTAGGGATGGTGTTACGAAGTATCATGTCAATCGCAGGGTAGGTTTTGGTTCACATGCTAAGTGATTCGGAGGCTCATACATCTCTTGCATTTAAGCCTATCCCTGTCGATCTCATGGCCCTCATCGGGTTTGGTGACGCAGCACAGACACGCCCAACTCGACTGTTCAGTATTGGCACCAAGCACGACCCACCCCCTAACAGCGCAGGCGGATCCAAAGACGATTCTCAGGATTCGCGCTCCATCTTTCCGTTTGGGATCCACTACACAGGCCGCGCAGGCGGAATCTACCAGTTCTTCACTGACTCGAATGGATCGCGTGCTGAATGGAAGCAAAAGCTCGAGGAAGCGATGGAGATGCGCAAAGTGGTGCAGGATTCCAACAAAGTGCGTTCTACTCGTAGGATGAAGACTCGATGAGTGCTCATATTTACTGATGTAGGTGTTCGAGCTGGAAACGCTCAGCAATGAGACGTTCGCGCAGCCCAAGGGATACGCACCGAGCTCGAGCTGGAACGAAGATGCCTCTTTGATGGGTGGACGGGTCACTTGCACGGTACCATTTTGTAAGTTTGTCTTGAATTGTGGTTTGAAATGGGCGCTTGACGGCTTTTGTTTGGAATAGCTACTGCTGACGGGCGCGGTCTGGTTGCCATTGGATGCGCGGAAGGTGTTTGGATCGGGCTGCGACATGACCCTAAGTGTGCGTTACTTACGCTATGCTGTTAGGGAGGGTAAACTAATTCTGCCGAAATAGCTATTCGCCGAGTTCTCCACTTGAAAGCTGTGACCCAGTGTGCAATGCTAGAAGACTTTGGGATATTCCTGGTACTAGCTGACAAGGTGAGACCCTTGATGAGCATCGCGGTGGCAAGCATATACTAACCCGCCATCGTAGGCGTTCTTTGCATATCACATCGAGGCTCTGGTCCCAACCTCTCCTAATTCCCAAATGAATAGCGCTCAGAACCGTACGCCGCAACGACTGAGTGGGAACAAGGACGTGCAATTTTTCAGTGTAGGACAGCTCGCTGGACGAACGCTGGTCGTCTACATGAAGAAAAAAGGGGTGAGTTATAGATAGGCGCTGGTAAGGGAGAAGGATAGCGCTAATAATGTTTTAGATGGAGAGCGTGTTCCGAGTGCTAGAGCCTATCATTGGGAAAATCAATGAGCCCACTCGCGTTGGAGGTGCTTTCAGCCGTTTCGGGTTCGGTGTACAGAGGTCGGAGTGGTTCCGGATTTACAGGGTAAATTCGCCACATATCTCGCGGCTGCGTGCGCTTTTACTCATTTGCCGGGACACAGGACTTCTTCTTGCCATCTGAAGCGTTTGATTTGGTCTTCCTCAAGGCTAAGGTCGCCATTCTGTGCACTAAAGGTTTTGAGATTATGGATTTGGCCGAGTAAGTTCTACTACGATTTTGTTTAAGGAAGGAGAATTAACGATTATGCCACAGCTTCAAGAGTGTCACGATTCCCCAACGAGATGATCCTCGGTTCGCGAATATTGCTCGGCGGTGCGATGCTTGTCGGCCATTGGGGATGTTTAGGTCGAGCGAAAACGAGTTCCTGCTGTGTTACGATGGTAAGTCCACCGGTGTCTTAGCTATTTGAATCATTCTCATTATTGCTTTTTCGATTCATAGAATTCGGGATTTATGTTAATCGACATGGCGATCCCACGCGTACTGTTGGGACTACTATCGAATGGGAAGGACGTGCCGAAAAAGTTGCATTCCATCCACCATTCATTGCGCTATTCGATACCCGGTTTATCGAAATCCGCCACATTGAAAAGGGGAACCTCGTCCAGATCATTAGCGGCGAAGACGTGCGCTGCGTATGGGATGGCCGTGGCGCCAAAATTACGCCTGCACGGACACCCGGGCCCGATGGGTGGGAAGACGGCAGTGGCTCCCAGGAAAGTCGAATCCACGCGGTTATGAACGCTCCGGAGGTGCCTGGCCAGCCCAAGGGCAAAGTGCAGTACCAACACATCTCCGAGCTGGTCCCAACCGTGCCGCTATTTTTGCCCGGCCCTCTGGCCAGCCCTTCGGCTTCAACCTATTTCCCTCGACCTGGGTCGCCATCGCTGTCTTCCCCACGAACGTCTGTCGCTGGCTGGGCAACATAATCGTTTGGATTGGATAGGGGTAAATGAGTTGGGCTGCGTTTTTTGTAATTCTTCGTGTACAACGTGTATATTCCCTGCTGCTATAATCAATCGATCCTAGCTTTCGTCTCGCACCCGTTGAGGTAACCGCCCACCCCCATCTTGTGTTCGATACCACAAGCCAGTTGAAATATATAATACACTGTACTTGAAGACATGCAGCTGGTTTATTAAGACGTACAACTAGTAACATTACATTCGGGAAGGGAGAATCGCTGCGCATTCATGTTCCACAAGTTTTCTCGACTCTCAACTACCTGCAATATCTCATAAATCATTTCAAGCGGTGCGAAAACCGCATGTCTGCTGAGTTGCTTATGTCATCATCCAAACA
>MU132149.1:325580-347644 GCA_015039395.1 Ceratobasidium sp. AG-I | reverse complement strand
GACCCTGCAGCCTTGCAGAGCTGGCTATCCCAATGCCAAGAGTTGCAGTTGCTGCAGCTAAATGTCGCCCCGCTGTGCGATGCTCATTTCCCTCTGCTTCCCAAACTAGTTGATCTGGAGCTTAGTACATCCGCAGGTCCTTTGACGACGCTGCAGTTTGCAAACATGCTCCGTGGCTGTCCCAATCTGCGCCAATTAACCCTAGAGAGCATGGACATTCAAGACACCCCTGGCGTTAATATAACTCCCATACCACTCCAACATCTTAGGGTTCTTTATCTCACTGATCTTGAGACTACCCACGTCTTTCCCATGATTTCATCCAAATCCGGCTCCCTCAGTTTCACAATCACTGCTTCGCCACTGTATGAGACAAGCGGCGACCTTGTCGATTATATCAATCAGCTTTCTCAGCTTTCCTCCATCACCGCACTGCAGCTAAATATAGGGGATATTGGACCCCGCGACCTGCGCAGACTCCTCATATCCTTACCCCAACTCCAAACACTCTCGCTTATCGATATCTATATGGACAATCATACAGCGTTGGCTCTAAGAGGAGCCAACGCACTTAACGCAGGCAAAGAAACAACTACTCCTGCGTTTCCCATTCCGTCCGCCATCTGGCTCATTCAATCAGTTATCGACGACGAAGCCGCTTTGCGCTCGTTAGTTGGTGTACGACCATTGCACCAGCTCAAGCTGGATGGTTGTGTTTTCTCATCTCCCAGATATGAATCGATTCTGGAGGCAAAGGTTTACAAGTATTTGCTCGTTTCTTAAGGGGGAGAGCTGCGCAACGCTCCCGCATGCACGATGGCCAAAGCTTCCGTGCCCAGGCTACTGTGTGTAAATATTCAAAGAAATATTTGGGCATGCTGTTTGTGTGTAGATGTTTCGTGTCTACCGCACAAGCGACTTACATCCTCTACCAATTTTTGGTTACGTGCTCAATCGAGTGGCTTGACGAAGTCTCCAAGTGCCCCTATCTCAGCTCACCCACTCACATCCAGTTCGTACGCATACATCCCCACGTTTTCAAAGGCTCACAATACCACCCAAGTACCAGTCATAACAGTCATAATTCGTCATTGCTACATGCATATATCCAGTTGTATATACACTTCAGTCACAAAATCAGTCATCAAACGCAAACCAGAAACATCGTATATTCGTAAAGTGCAACATTCCCAAACAGCCGTTAAACAACCTCCCCAACGCGCTTCTCATCCGTCTTCTCGTCGTCAGCCCGGCTTTGGCTGTACGCGCTCTTATCCTGCCACGCGGGAGGAGCTGAAAGGTACTTGGCTCCCCATCCACGACGACGAACGAGCATCTTCCAGAGTTCGATAGCACCGATAAAGACGATTGTCATACCAGCTACATGTGGTACACAAATTAGCACATACTCAACCAAAATCAAGGGGTAAGGAACGTACCGATCAGACCCCACTCCCAGCTAATGAGCGCATGTCGGAATACAACCGTGTTTGAAGCGCGGGGTGTACAAGCAGACAGGGATAGTGACCATTCCGAAGATGACGGACCAGAATAAGATCTAGTTGTTCCAAAGATCTTTGAAAACATTCGAGTTGAAAAACTAACTTTTTATTTCGCGAACTTCGTGAAAAAGTATCGGCACAAAACTGCCAGTAGTTGATGCATTTGAGCAATTGCCGCCCTTGCTCAAGTATTGTCATAATCGAGCAAGTAATCTACTATCGCTGTCCGGCCGTCGGCAAGCGAGGCTCGGCCCATAGAAGCCGGCTAGCCGCGGCATTTAAAGCAGGTACAACTTGTTCATTTTACTCAAATCGTCAATTCGACAACCTGGCTCAAAAGTTGCGCTCGTTTTCCTAGATGGAGAACGATGGCCCAAGGCGCAGATTGCCAAGCTTGCGAAAACAAGGGACAGGGCTCACGTGGTTTACGCCTTGCAACAATTCCGTTTGCCACTCTTGCTGGTGAAACGCTTTTTCCATAACTCCATACGCCTCCTGCAGCTTTCAAAGCATATAAAGCGCTAAGAGGAGCTTATTTTTGGAACGTATTGCTTCGCGTTGCAAAGTCTAGATTCTCCTACCACATAAGTCCCACCTCGGATACCTTCAGACTTTATCAGTAACAATGAAGGACAGCATCAATCTTACCAACTCTATCCACCCCGAGCTCCTAGTTCAGATTTTTTCGCTTGTTCTGGACGACAGTACCTTCGCCCCAATAGTCGAAAGCTTTGAGCCCTCCTCTTTCGATCAATACGACTTCGACAAACCATCCAGGCGGGGGAGATTGAAGAAAATCATTACTCTTTCTGGCGTCTGTGTGTACTGGCGTCGTGTCGCGCTCAGCACTGGCGCTTTCTGGACTTATGTCCCCATCATCTTGACAAGCCAGTCGATCCAGCATAGTCTGGACAAGACGTCTGTCTGGCTGGACCGTGCACAGACAACACCGCTAGATGTTTTTATAGATACTGGAAACTCCTACAAGTTACCCAAGAGCACGCTGAAGGACGCCCTCCCTGGAACGCCGTTTGGCAGCAAACAGATCCGGACGCTTTCTTTGACTCTATGGGAAATAGGATGTTTTAACGCTCTGCTCGAGAACTGGTTCGGCACTGGTGTTTCTAGCACCCTGACGAAACTTCACATTCGGCTTAATAACAGAGTCAATGACCCTTCAGCCTTGCAGAGCTGGCTATCGCAATGCCAAGAGTTGCAAGTGCTAAGACTAAACGCCGCTCCGCTGTGCGACGCCCATTCCCCCCTGCTTCCCAAACTAGTTGACCTAGAGCTTGATACTTTTGCGACCTTTCCGACGACACTGCAGTTTGCGAACATGCTCCGTGGCTGTCCTAATCTGCGCCGATTAACGCTAGACAACATCAATATTCAAGCCCCCACCAGCTTTGATATGACTCCCGTGCCTTTTCAATACCTTAAGGATTTTGTCCTTAGGGATCTTGATGATACCCATGTCCTTCCCATGATCTCGTCTAAATCCGACTCCCTCAGCCTCGCAATTACTGATTCGTCGCTGTATGGGGCAAATCATGACCTTATCGGTTATATCAGCCGACTTTCTCACCTTTCCCGTATCACAGCACTGCGCCTAGATGTAGGGGATATTGAGCCAGACGACCTTCGTAGGCTCCTCATCTCCTTACCTCAACTCCAAACGCTCTCACTTGTCGGCATCTACTTAGACAGCCCTACGGCGTTGGCTCTACGAGGAGCTAACGAGCTTGGTCCAGGCACAGAAACGACTCTTCCCGCGTTTCCCATCCCGCGCGCCATCTGGCTGGTTCCGTCAGTGATTGACGATGAAGCAGCTTTACGATCGCTAGTCAGTGTGCGCCCCCTGCAACAGCTCAAGCTGGATGGCTGCCTTGTCTCACGGCCCGAATCCGGATCAATTCTGAAGGGAGAGGGGCTTTACAAGTTTTTGCTCGATTCTGTTCCAGACTTGACTGTCATTAATGCATGATGCGTTTGGTAGTAACACGTATACAAACATGTGTCGGGTTTGGGCCTGCTCTACAATGAACAATTTCTGCTTGCATTTGCTTCTTTTCAGCCATACAGTATTAGGTTATTCCACATCGCACGCGCAGAATTTTGATAGTGAATCCACGTTACGATGCATTTTAGTGCATGATACACATCAAAAGCCTCTTTACCTACCAACTTGGCTCTGAATCCGGCACAGGCGCCTCGAAAAACCTGTCAACAAGCTTTCCAGCGTTCCCACCCTCTCGCAGCTTCAGAATCATCATTGCTATATGCATATATCCAGACGTATATACATTTCAGTCACAAAATCAGTCATCAAACGCAAACTAGAAACATCGTATATTCGTCAAGTGCAGCATTTCCAAACAGCCGTTAAACAGCCTCTCCAACGCGCTTCTCATCCGTCTTCTCGTCCTCAGTACGGCTTTGGCTGAACGCACTTTTATCCTGCCACGCGGGAGGAGCTGAAAGGTACTTTGCTCCCCATCCACGACGACGAACAAGCATCTTCCAGAGTTCGACAGCACCGATAAAGACGATCGTCATTCCAGCTACAGATCACAATTATAGTCAGCTCGGGCTCTATATAGTAAAAGGGGAAGGAACGTACCAATAAGACCCCACTCCCAGCTGATAGGCGCATGTCGGAACACGACCGTGTTGAAGCGCGGGATGTACAAGCAGACAGGGATAGTGACCATTCCGAAGATGACAGACCAGAACAAGATCTGGTTGTTCCAGAGATCCTTGAATACGTTCGAGTTGGGGTACCTAAGCGCACGAACAAAAAGGTTAGCACAAGGATAAGATGACGCGGGAAAAAGAGCAGACGCACAGTTTGAACAACGAGCGATCAAGACTCTTCAGCTCCCATGCAATCAACAAGTTCTGCAGGGTCAAAACCACAAACACGACTGAGCGGGCACGGACTAAACACAAAACCAAAACCGTCAGCAACCCACCCCATATAATCATCTCGAAAAGTACTCACAAACGGTCTCACATCCCTCAAACGTCTTGTTACAATGCTCTCCCAAATCGCCTCCTCCAGCACCATAGATAACAATGACGAAGCTCAACAGGCACGTCACGCCCATGACAAATCCGTACCAGAGCATGTCGACGATCACGTTGCGCGAGAAGATACCGGCTTTGAGGCTTGCGGGAGGTCGGTTCATGATGTTCGCTGCGGGAGCCTCGACACCGAGTCCGACGGCAGGCAAGGAAGCAGTGACCCTACACAAAATCAACTCATTAGCACCTCATCTAGGAAGATAAGTAGGGATAAACATACATGTTAACCCAAAGAATCTGCAAGGGCGAAAGCGGGAACACGCTCTCCCCATTCCGATCAATAAACGCCAGACCAATCAACAGCAGGATAACCTCGCCAACGTTCGCGACGAGCAAGGCAATCAAGAACCGCTGAATGTTGTCGAAAATGATACGGCCCTCGGCGATAGCCCAACGGATCGAGTCGAAGTTGTCGTCAGTCAGGACCAAGTCAGAGGCGTCCTTGGCTACGTCCGTTCCGGCAAGACCCATCCCAATACCGACGGGAGCTTGCTTCAGCGAGGGAGCATCGTTGACACCATCACCTGCACAACATCAACTTGATTAGCACACTGTGCCACGGGGTACAACCACTGCTACTACTCACCAGTCATAGCGAAGAATCGACCACGGCGCTTTCCGGCAGCGATCATCCGAACCTTGGTCTCAGGCGCACACCTCGCGACCACGAGCGGCAGATCAACCAATGCATCAATCTCAGCGTCCGAGAGAGCATCGAATTGCGTGGCAGTCATCACAGCAGACGCCGGCGAGTCCATACCCAAGATATCGACCTCGAGTGCAATAGCACGTGCAGTAGCAGGGTGGTCTCCAGTCACTACATAAACCAAACTCCATCAGAATCCGCATTGAGATAGAGGGAAACAGTGATACTCACACATGTGGACCACGATCCCAGCATCCCGGCATGCCCTCACAGCACCCTTCGTCTCCGGCCTCGGCGGATCATAGATCCCCGCCAACCCAAGGAACACAAATCCGCTCTCCACATCCTCACGCTTCTCCAAATTCACATCATCACCAATCTCTTGGCGGACAGCGAACCCAAGGACACGCAGGCCTTGTGCAGCGAGAGTTTCCATCTGCTTCAACACAACCGCGCGAGCATCGTCCGTGAGGGGAGAGGCAGAGTCGGAGGAAGAAATGGCAACGCAAGAAGCGAGAACTCGCTCAACAGCACCCTTCATAAACGCCACGCGCTCGCCATCTCGCATGTACACGCTGGTCATCCGCTTCACGGTCGAATCGAAAGCATGCTCCGCGAGATGGGTATATGCGCCTTGTTCCTCGATGGTCTGATCTCCGTCCATAGGTTTCGAAACAGCGGTAGGAATGCTATCTGTAGATGCAGAGGAAGTAGACATATCGTCCCTATCAGTCGAGGAAAAGACGGATTTCTTGACAAGTGTGTGGCGGCCAAGATCGAGTTTCTGCGCATATACTTGCAAGGCGATCTATCGAACAACCAATTAGAAGACTATCCATCACTAGTGAATATAGATGAGCTTACCTCCGTCGGGTCTCCTTCACCCTTCCAGATTCCGTCGCTCGCTTGATGGATTGAGGCATTGTTGCACAGACTAGCAGCATGCGTAAATGCGGTCAAATCAGGAGAAACACTGTCGGCCTTGTCGTCGACAGGAGCAGCGCCTTCGAGCGTCACGCGGCCAGCAGGCTCAAGAGCGGCACCAGTGCTTTCAACAGCGTAGGTAGATCCGGTGGCAAGCCACAAACGCTTGACAACCCTGCAGTAAAGTCAGTAAATGATCAAGTGGGATCATGGAGGGAACACGTACATGCGACCCATCGTCAAAGTTCCAGTCTTGTCAGAGCAGACGTCGGTGACACCACCAAGAGCCTCGAGGGCATCAAGACGGCGAACAACAACATTACGCTCGGCCATACGCTTCGCACCAATCGACATCGTAACAGTCAAAACAGCGATAAGAGACTCGGGACTGCAAACCATCATCAACACAAGCTAAGCCTCCCAAATGAACGTACTCACATCACACCGATACCAAGGGCAATAGCATACAAAACCACCTGATCGTTGATCCTAAACTTGGCAGCCGCAAACACGATAATCACACAAAGCGCAGCGAGCAACAACAGAATGTACGCAAACTGCACGCCAAGTCAAAGTCAGCCACGACGTCATCATCATCTCGAGCCAAGCAAACCAACCTTGTTGAGTTTAATTTGAAGTGGGGTTCCTTTTTTCAGTCCCAACCAGATCATCATCTTTTCACGCGCTCGAACGGCAAAGCTCTGTTTAGCGCCACTGGTATTTGTCTTTTGGTTTCCGAGCGCTTCGGCGATGCGACCGATTTGAGTGCGCATACCGGTCGAGACGACGATACCTCGGGCCCGGCCTTTGGCAACCGTGGTGGAGGAGAACGCCATATTGGTGCGGTCACCGAGGGGCAGAGAAGGATCGCCTGCGAAGCGCAAAATGAAATCAAAGGCTAATTCCTATTAACGTAATTTGGCTCCACTCACCAAGTGCTTCGACCTTCTTGGCTACAGGGAGACTCTCTCCAGTGAGGAGGGCCTCGTCGATCTCGACGTTTTGAGCGAGGGTGAGGAGTAAGTCGGCGGGGACGACATCGCCAGTACGGACGACGACGATATCACCGGGTACAAGTTCAGTGCTGGGGACAGATTCGGCGCCACCTCCGTTGCGGATAACGTTGGCAGTGGGAGAGGAGAGTGACTTGAGCGAGTCCATGGTCTTTTCGGCCTTGTATTCTTGCCAAAATCCAACTGTGATGTTCACTACCAACACGTGTGAACACAAACCTAATCAATACAGTAGCTAGACTCACGAGTAATAACCGCGGTGATAACACCACCTTCGACCCAGTCGTTGACGCCAAATGAGAGGGCCATGGCGCCGACGAGGACGAGGGTCAAGGCGTTGGCTGTCATATCGCGATCACGTCAGCACTGTCATCGGCGAAAAAGTCTCGATCGCGTCGAGGCAACTCACCAACTTGAGCCATGAGGACCTTAAAGATGCTGACGCCTTCGGGCTCCTTGAGCTGGTTCTTGCCATACTGGGCGATGCGTTGCGCGACGATGGCCGATGAGAGGCCGAGCTCAGGATCGGTGGCGAGCTGGCGAGCGACGGCGGCCGCGGATTGGACGTGCCACACGGGGTCGGCGGTGTCGACGGTGAGGCTGGTGCAGGTCTCGAGGGTGCTTAGGAGCGCTCCCGGGGACTTGAGGCTGTGATCTCCCGCGCGAAGTCCACTATCTGGACTCTGCGCGGGCTGCGGTATAGGGGGTTCATCTACGTCGCCGGCAGCGGGCAGGACGCTGTGGGCGAGAGAGGCGTTGGCAGACCCAGTGCCATTACTGGTAGGCGTGTCATTAGAGCTGGTGTTGTTCATTCACGTAGCGGGGGGATGATTGGGACACCTCTCCAGGCTCTCCCCTCCCTAGCTTTATACCTCCACTCGCCAGCCCTGCACAGCCCCAGCCAAGTCTTTCGCAGACATTCCGCGGCCGCCACAAATCACTCCACTCCGGGCCTCGTCTCTCACTGTCGCCGGCCCTCACGTGCTCATCGTCACCCTCGAGCTCAGCGTCTCTCTCGTCGCCCATCGCAATGAGCGCCGTGACGATAACGCGGGGGAGAGCCATGACTCAGCAGCCCGGGCGTGATATCGATCCCTGGCCGCGTGACCAGCCCAAGAAGTCGACGCGGCTTGTACGGCATCGGCCACGAGGCTGCATACATCCAGCTCGCTCTCCTTATCTCTTGGATGCATATAACCACATGACCCTTAAGCACCGCATACCTAATCCTGCATAAACCGTTGCCGATGGACGTCCAGACTCGAATGTGCGGTGCGATCGCATGTCATCCATGTACGTGGCCTTGGAAAGAAACTTTGCGGTCCCTCGGATCGCAAGGCGTGCTTGAACGCGGGGATACAGTGCTTGTTCTCCACCTCCTCGACTCCCAAGTCTACTGTATCCCCATAAAACAAGAGTTCGCAGACGTCTGATGGAATATATTTATATTTTGCCCCGCATGAGTTGGCGACAACTTCGAAGACTCAAACCCCGTAAAGTAAAAAATAAGAATAACCTATGGGCCGCCTCGGACCCCTAGCAGAGCGCACCATCGCTCCCAGTACCCAACATCACACCCCCAGAATACGGACCCAGGTGGTCGGGAAACGCAACTCCCTGCACCAGCGTCTGCCCTCTCGAACAATTTACATTCGAATTATCCTGTCCTAAGGCACACATCAGCACCCATTCCATCCTCCCAACTAGACCACAAACGGTTAACTCACCAGCACAATCACTCCACGCGCCCTGTGCATTGACATGCTTCTCCCCGCTGGAATGCGCATACAACATCCCAACTGCCAAGTCTCTTAGCGCGCGCGTCACACAGCGTCAAGTGCCGTTACTCACGAGGCGGAATAGTAGGCACCACATCCCGCTTATTCGTCACCCGAACCACGTCTGTCACCTAGTTTATCCACCCTAAATCAGCACGTTGCGAAAACGAGGGAGGTGTAATGTATAGATGAAACACACCTTTTTATCCATGAAATCCGCAAAAACGCCATTTCCAGCCTACACCCCACCCGAAATTGAGCGCCACATTCGATATGCAGTTAGAGCTCCAATGTTGAACTCACCCTGGGCTGCCCGAAAGTCCGCGTAACAACGCTCACCCCGGCGGGTAACTTCAATCTCAAATGCAATCCTTCCAGATACGCAAGCGCGCCACCCAACGAGTGTCCCACACTCACGACCCTCGTGGCACTCTTCTCAGCGATCACTTTCTTCACGGTGGCGAGAATGACGTCTGCTGTGCGTTCGTGTGCAGCTTGGAACCCTGCGTGGACCATTGAGAATAGAGGAGAGCCTGGGAAGCGATTTTGGTTTGGAGGGACCAGGAGAAGAGTCAAGTCTGTTGCTAGTGCGATGCTGGATGAATTAGATCGAAGTCAATCAAATCAAAGTACTGTATCTTAAGTGATGGTGAATGGCGCACGTACGTGTTATTCAGTTCAGTCCCCTGGTGCGCGACAATAACTGACTTTTCAGACGGCCACCACCCAACATACCCTACAAACCCACTGATTAGGAAAGCGCGTATCACCCAGAGCATTCAGACTCACAAAACTGAACCAGTCCCCCATCTCCACCACTCGCATACACTTGAAAGTCCTTCACGGGATCAGCCTGACACGATCCTGAAACGTAAGGCCCTTTCAGCAAACCACACGCTGTAATGAAGATATAAAAGAGCTCACCACAGGTCCAACTCGCCTGACTGGCCCTCGGACAATAAGTAGCAGCCGCAAACCACGCATAGGGAGTGTAAGCATCCGCTTGGGTAAGAGTCATCGAGTTTATAGATGAGGAAGGAAAGACTGAGAGGCCGCGGGGGAGGAAAGCGGGAGCTGAGAGTGCGCCCGAGGCGAGCGCGAGTAAAGGAATGAGTGAGAGTTTCATGGTATAATTTTAAAGATTGATAATTGAAGGAGTGTTGTACGAGTCGAACGAGAAAAGACTGGGGCGGACTGAGGCTCAGACCGGTGAGTCCTTCGTATCATACCAAGCGAGCACTTTATACTCACCTCTCCCGCCGTACCTCCCTCTCAAAAGGCGAACACCCGACCCACCGCCGAATGAAAACCCCAGACCATCCGGCGGCACCACTCTGAAACGAACCAGCCCGCACTTGGACCACCATTTATTAGTCTACATCCGCGTTCCACCTACACCGGCGTTTTCATCTCAGGCTCCTCATCTTGTCGATCCGCGCTTGGTTTCGAACACATGGCCCGGCCGCGTACCTGCGGGTCCGTCGGCCCAGGGTAGGATCAATGATCGAGGGCGCGCAGTGTCCTGAAATGGAGAGAGCCGTGTTGAGAGCTCGAAGGTAAGACGCCGAGGTAGAATGAATGTGGGTGGCTTTGGGAGGAGTCCGGCTGCTTAGATGGTGCTTGAGGAAGCTGGATCATCACAGTAGGCAGAGGGCTAGTTGGGGCTTTGCCGCGTAGTTAGCGTTTAGGCTCATAGCTGATTTCGCACTTGGGCTATATCGAACACACATCGGTGACGGCGTTTTGTGCATACACTTGGAAAACTCCTGAGTTCGGATTGTACAAACAATTATCAGCAGTGGTTGACTCCAGTCACGAAAGTCCGATGACGTCATCATCTTTTGTTTGCATCTGATTATTCGTGCATTTCTGGATTAATGGTTTCAGCCTGACCGCTCAATAGCGACGCATCGAGTAAAATAAAAGGCTTGCACATAATTTCAATATATAAGCCAGTTACAATTAAATCCCCAAAAGAAAGTAGAGCTCTAGGTCCAGCTAGCACAGCGCTCCGTTGTCTGTGCCCAGTCGTACTCCACCAGCGTACGGCCCAAGATGATCATCAAACAACTTGCCCTCAGATTTCACCTGCCCTGCGGAGCAGTCTATGCTCGGGTTATCATGACCTGACCAGACAGGTTAAGATAAGTTATCTGTTTCAGACGATGCGTGTGCTAAGGCCACTTACCAGAGCAATCGTTCCAGACACCCTGTGCATTAATATGCTTCTCCCCATTCGAATGGGCATAAATACCAAGGCCTAAGAGATCTATTCAGGCCAATTCAGTGCGTGCTACTCAAAACATAAACGAATGCTATTTACCCGACGGCACAGTAGGAACATTGTCTCGTTTGTTTGTAACTCGAGCCAAGTCGGGCAACTACCAAGCCAAGTCAGCTACGACGAGAAGCCGCATGTCTGATGGTTAGAACATACCTTGTTGTCTACAAATTCAGCAAAATGAACATTTCCAACCTTCATCGACCACAGTCAATATACTATTGCCTATCACGATTTATGTTAACACTTACCCTAGGCTGGCCAAACGTTCTCGTAACCACAGTTATGTTGGACGGCAATTGCAAGCGCAAATGCAAGCCTTCCAACAAGGCAAGCGCGCCACCTAGCGAGTGTCCAACGCTCACGACCTTTTTCGCATCATGTTTCGCAATGACTTCCTTCACAGCAGTAAGTATTGTGCTTGCAGTCCGAGCGTGTGCGGCTTGGAAACCGGCATGGACCGTAGTCCCCAGTGGTGCTCCAGGGAAACGGAGGGGGTTGGTCAGGAATGGTACAAGCAAAGCGTCGGTTAGAACCGCTGCGCTGAAATAAAGGGTATGCTTAGTAAACGGACTTTAGTTAAAGTTACGGGGGCACATGGAGACTGGGTAGCCAGCAAATGGCAGGATATAGGGCTAGGACTTACGTATCATTCAGCTCCGTGCCTTCGTGTGCGACGATGACCGACTGCCCAGACGGCCACCAACCCACATACCCTGGTTCAACCATCTTTAGCAAAGCTACATACGTCGCCGTTGAAAACAATCTTACAATATTGGATAAGCCCTCCATCGCCTCCGCTCTTGTATACTTGGAAATCCTTCACGGGATCGGCTTGGCACGACGCTAATACCCTCAAATTAAATATGCTACGCCAACGGCAAAATAGAACAAACTCACCGCAAGTCCAGCTGGCCTGGCTCGGCTGGGGGCAGTATGTAGCAGCAGCGAACCACTCATATGGAATGTAGCTATCAATCTCGGTTTGGTTAAGGGGAGTCACGGGCGACGATGAACTCCTGCTGGACGGGGCAGGGGCAGAAAGGACACTGACTACAAGAGCAGCCAGAGCAACGAGACCAGAGTGCAGATGCATAGCGCAGACTCGAGCGTGAGGTGAGAGAGAGGGATGAAGGTTGGATAAACCCCCAGGCGAGAGTGGATGAAGTACCTCATCGATGGGTGTGACAAAACTTGGAATGTAAGGTACTCACTTGCGAGCCTGTTTTTCTAAAGCGAATAGCTTCGGCAAAATAGATTAAATACTCATTACATGGCGTTTTGACATGGGAAGGGCTAGGATGCACCCCCAAACAGGGCTATAGATGTAATCCACGGCAGTCAATTATCGCACAAAGCAGGCTCCGGTGACCTACAGTGTCGTAAGAGCGAGTAGCTGGTATTTCAACTTTCCGCTTAGATGACTTCGTGAGTCTTCATGAACCGGGACTCTTGATGTTCTCCGCGTTCTCGAGCATATGGTTTTGAACCGCACATGCGCATCGGATATAAGCTGCGATGGTCACAACCCCCCACTCTTGATGGAAAGCGTGTAACAATCACAGAGGTGCGCATGCCTGGGTACTCACAGATAAATCCACGCCAGAGAGCTCGGCAGAAATATAAAGCAACGCTGATGGATGACAGGTATATTCCAACTTGGATAGCTATCGCAACATTGCGACGGTTTGTCAATGTCTACACCAGGCGCAATCCAAAGCCAGGGCGTTTTAAGTCCACAAGGCATTAACAATGAACGGTGTCTTCATTTCGTCACGGTCGAGCCAGTTATCAAGAAATCCAAGAGGTGCGAAAGCATGTGGTGGTCGGGCGTCAGAGAACCCAGCGAGTGCAAACGAAGCTTATGTCATTTGATCCGTGTCCAAACAAAAAGCGCCCATCAAGCTGAATCTTGGGTGCAAACACCATCTGTAGTGCCCTTGTGAGGACCAAAGTGACCAGGGTTAAGCGTGCATATTATGTACTGGTACATCTAAACAAAGCTCACTTCAATACACTATGGACCCAAATCCTTCGGTTAGACCGAAGGATGCCTGCGGACGGCCTTCAAACCGCAGCCCAGCGTCGGTCGGTTTTGAGGTTCGACCTGCGGTTTGGAGTTTCCGCGCCCTCAATTTTCGCTTTCCGCACCCTCGGGCCTGCGGAAGTCGAGTCGACCTGCGGATTTTCTGGGTCTCCTCCGGATTCGTTGCTGGTTCAATTTGCTGCGGACGGTGGTAGACTGCGGATTTTTCGGACTGTAGTAAACGTTGTATCAACGAATCATGTAATATAATTAGGTCATCGTTACATGCGTAACAGAACTACCTGCGGTTTTGGCGTGATGTCAATACTTGAGATAAAACCTATAGCAAGATTAAGCGTACCTCCTTTGAATAGTTAGATCACTCGCCTTCCCACCAGAGTCTCTTCTTTCGGCCCAGATCCTGAGTTTGAAGCGCCCAAGGCCGGTCATGCGCGCTTCAACCAGTTGTGTGAAATGACGGCGCGCGATTGCTTCGACCTGGTGGAGGTCGACTTTTCCGCCACCATTTCCGCCACCAAGCCCGCCTCCACTCGCAGCTCCTATCAAGCTTACGCCTCCAATCTCCGGAGCGCCTCGAGTCGAGTGCGTGGTCGAGTCCAACCCTTCCCTGCTCCCACGCTCAATCTCTCCCCCTTCGACATCCGCAAATCGGTCCTCCCAATCCCATCCCCTCTTGGTGTCCTAATCCCTCTCCCATTCCCAACGCCCAGCCCCCTTTCCTGTTCCTCCTCCTCATTCCTCTTCTAGCTCCATGCGCGACACCACGAGCTTTCGTTGGTCGGCAACACCATGAGTCGCAGCTCAGCAAAATGTGCTGGAGCTCCCGGTGCTCCTGAGTGCTCAAGAAGCAGGGGGGGTGGCTCCCTGGTGCTCCCGGCCTCCCGAGTGCTCCTGAGTACTCGGGAGTGCTCGGGGGGCCGGTGCTCCGGTGCTCCCTGGTGCTCCGAAGCGCTCTGAAGCGCTCCAGACCGCGGGAGCCACCACCCCCCCTTCCTGAGCACTCGGGAGCACCGGAGCCCCAGCGCATTTTGCTGACGAGCCCGTAGTAGGTCCCTACCCTTACACTCTCGCTCGTCACGTCATAGTTTTGTCCCGCCTTGTTTGTTACAGGATGTCGTTCTCGGCTCGAGGCTCGTAACGCGAGACTGGTAGAACAATGCCGGCTAGATACTGGAGGTTGGGATAGGCGGGGGCAAGGAAGAAGTGGATGACAGGGGTGAAGATAAGATTATGGACAATGTGTGACGTTGTTGAGTTGTCGGCCGACGCTGCAGCCAACGCTGCACAGGTGAAGGTGGAGGTAGTTGATTGCGAGACAGAAGCGGGTTGAGCTGGTTTGAGGTTGGAGTTGCGGCAGGCAGTGACAAGCGTCGAAACGTCCGAGTTAGTGCGCAATAGCGATTTACAGTTGGGTAGCTTCTGTACAGGCGTTCGTGCTATAAATTCAGTGAGCTGGTAATAATATCGAGGTGCGAAGAGCGAAGATACCCACCTTACTCTATGTGATTCTCATCGCTCCCTGAGGTTCTTGATCTCGTTCAGGACTCGGCAAAATGAGCACAGCAGTTGTACGCGTAGCAGGGACGAGTATGGACGGAGAGCGCATTCGAGTCATTGTGCAACGGCGAATGAGCGAGCGCCGGAGACACAGGACGCAGCGGAAAAGACGACGCAGGCGAGGTAGGAGGCGATGTATCCAACGCAGACAAGTTCCGCCGCAACAGTCGACCGGACAGCAATTTGAGGCGAGTGTAGGGGATCCAACCAGCGGAGTACGTTCGTGAGTGAAGGAGACTCGGACATAGATAAATGAGTAACGTCGTTCAGGACTGTATCGATTTGCCTAGATATCTCGTCGTCTAGCTTCACTAAGTAATGAACATAAGATATTAGCTAACTGAGCGTAGTACAGTAGAATGGCAGGAGGACGTGAGGGTTGGTGTTGGTGGAAAAGACGGAGGAACGGACAGAGAAACAGACCGACTTACTGAGACTTATGCTACAGACTCATCCATATTCGGCAAGGTCGACGAAATTGGGGGCGTTCTGCTCGTGAGTGAAACTTCTTTTGGCGTAAGGGTGATGGTGGGAGTGGTGGGAGATTGGAAGTTCACGTGACTCGTAGAGGCCGCCAAAGATGGCACGCGCGCAAGCAACCGGAGCACTCAGAATCTTGCCAAAATATAGAATAAATTATATAGATAGCAAAGGGATCACACAAACTCAGTAAAAGATATATCAGCAGCCCGGTCAATAATCCACCATGAGTCCCTATCGAACACCCGCCCAACTGCACACTGAATGGTCGATGCATCCACCACCTCGCCTTTTGAAAGACCGCCTTTATACGAGACAACCTCGTACTCGTAAGTCGACGCCACTTCTGTAGGCGCTTCGAGTATTAGCGCCAATAGTAGCTTGCGTGACTTGTTTCCTGGGTTTCCGGGTACTTTGGGAGGCAGGCGAAGCTTGAAGATGTATTGAACCTGTCCATAATGAGACTTGCGAACCAAGTCCTCGGGTGCATTGCGTCGATGCGCGAGCCGGTCCACAAGGAGTTCGTACTAGTAGATATTAATATGACTCCTTGATGTAAGCATAGCATACACATACCCGGACAAATGAGGCATCCCGGCCATCCATACGAAGCTTATGGTAGCCGCGTGCTTGGATCAAATCCCCACCTCCGGTTATGCGCATTCGAGCCCATTGCTTGAGAGTAGCTGGAATTATTGTTTTGGCAGTGGCGTTGGGCATTCGGAAGGCTGTTCCGAGGTATTTCATGATCTGATTCTTCAGTTGCTTTGTGACGGCGAGCTTTGTCCCCGACGGAGCCAAAAGCAATCGGTCGGGATCTATGTATATATGAGCAAATGTCATCAGATATAACAGAGAACTTACAGTCAGTAAGCTGGTCAGCCGACGATGCTTCCTTCTCCTCAGACGAAGTTTGAGTCTGCCTTGATAAAATCACGTCGTGTAGATTGTATCGCTCCCGGATGACCCGAAGCTGGGCCACATCCAACAGCCGCCGGGAAATGTTGGCGTACGGAAAACGCCGGCTCTTGACTGAAGTGCCTACAAAGCTGCAATAGCGCTCCATTGGATAAGCCCAGTAGACCCAAGGAGGGCCTAAGTATTCAATCGAGTCGACAATGTGCAAAACGTAGTGCAAGTTCACGGGGCACGTTTGCAAGCGATCGGGAGTTTTTTGGTAGTAGATACTATAGTTATATAAGTAAACCATAACGTCAGGAGTAGAAAATGAGCTCACGTTTCAAAATCCTTGACCCAGTCTGCAAGCCCTTTCCGGATGCGGGGCAATTCAGCTCGAGCAAGACTAAGGCTTGTGCACTCCTTGATCAATTTAATGAGTCGAACGAAGTGGATGTAGTACTTGGGATTGGAAAAGCGACGTCGCAGGATGTGAGGCGCCAGTTGAGTTGCCCAGAGAGACCAGGATTCAGCAATAAAATTGCCGCGCTTTTTCAGATGGGGTACACGGCAGCCAAAAGAAGATGGGATTGTGTCGCCGGATTTCTTGCAGATGTTCCCAAGAACAGCCCAGAGCTGTGGTCCAATCAGGTAGTTCTCCGAGCCTGCGCCAATCTCATGAAAGTCGTTCGTCCACAGTTTAACGAGTTGAGGAATCAAATTTATCCAGATCATATGCATGATCTCAACCGGAAACGAAGCAGGAATGCTAACAGAAGGCAGCCTAGCTAGCAAAGACACGCCTTTAACACCGCATTCAGTTGCTCGCGTGGCAGCTACAGTCTCGTTTGGTGCGCGAAGTACGTTGTAGCCAAGACGGAGCGTTTCGTCATGCGTGCGTAGAGGTAGATCCAGGGGCTTGTAAGAATCCCCATTGGAGCGATGAAGTGGGCAGTAGAGGTGGACGCCCTTGCCTGAAGTCCGGCCAGGAATAGCCATTATCATGCAGAACCGGCAGGGGTAGCGACCATTATGCCCAATGAAATCCAAGGCTTTTGTGATAGCTGGGATGTCGCCAAAGATAGGTATTAAATGCGCACGCAGGAGAAACAGCTCTTCGCGAAGCACATCCACAGCTTCTACACCCTTAGCTAGCTCAAGAAATTCGTCGATTAAAGGCTGAAGAAACGAGTTCAAGTCTTTGGGCGAGTGGGGGCCAGGAATGACGCCGGTGCAGATAATGTTGTGTAAATGCGTGCGCACATCGGGTGGGAGCCCATAATTAATCACAATAACCGGCCAGCAAGTATTCTTTCGACGTCTGAAAGGACACATGCCATCAAGAGAGAGCCCTAGTGCAAGTTCGCGGTTGTCTTCAAAGAAGCGGTAGGATTGTTTGACGCCATCAATGGTCACATAGGTGTTGCAGAGTTCCTGGTAGCGGTCGCCGTCATAGATGTCTTCGATTGTTGAGTTGTCGCTTTTGTAGTTTGCCCGATATTTTAGCAGCTCAGCGGTATCAGGGTTACAGTAAAGCGCTAGTAGTTGAGGAATAAGGGGAATGTGCTGAAAGGTCGAGTAGGGATTCCCAGATGAGTTGAGCCAATGAGGACATTGAGCAAGATCCCGTAGATATCCAGCGTAGCAGATGCAAGAGTTCTTGCAGCAGTGATAGACCACCGGCTTCACAGCTGAGAGTGCGAGCGCTCGGCTTCGGATAGCTTTCAGGGATGGGATTGGGAGATGGGTTTTTTTGTGGACAAAGGTCTCCTGAAGAGATCTGAACGCGTTGAGGGATGGTTTATTCTGTACAAAGAAGTTAAATGTCTTCATGTAATCCAAGTTCTCTGGTCCAAAAGTATCCGGAGCTACGATGTATTAGCATGATGAATTCCATTCATGCGCTATTTACTTACCAGTCTTTGCCACTTCGACCCTAAATCCCTCTTGCAGCCTTGATTCAAGCGATATGCCACCGGGTGCATGATCAATGATAATCTCGGACTCTTCTTCGTCTTCTGATTCGCTAACCCTCTCTGAATCATTAATCGACTGAAACGACCCAGCGTTATTTGTCCCGTCTAGAGAGCTCTCTGTCTGGCCTTCAACTTCGACGGGTGCGTGCGCGTGAAAGACCTCAGCCCAGATAGTACCCAGGTCCACATCTGCATCAGGTATGTCGTCGGGTTCAAACTCCCAGCCTATCCTAGACTGGCCAACCTCAGGGATATTGGGGAGCGCTGGGGGATCCTCGGGCGTAGCATTAGCTCTGGTGCTTGACATACGACGCGAGTTGATAGCCTCTCGACTGGCTAAACGACGTAGACGAGCTCTTGAATATATTTAGCATTTACAATACATAATGTGAGATAAATAGTGAGGACAACGTACTTGAGCTTAGTTATAGCCGGCTTTGTTTCTCCATGTCGCACCCGCATGTGTCGTTTCTGAGTCTCTGTTGTCACAAGTTTTCCACAAGTGCATACACACTTCACACGCCGCTTAGTTTTAGCCATATTTAAGGTATTAGAGCCCCAGTATACTGTTAGGAGGGATGGCAAGTCAACGAGGTGAATCGAAAAATTCTCTAAGTGCTAAGCGCCGACGTAAGCGCCGATTGGTGTGTCCATATTTCCCGCCTCCTCCATCCATTGCCTCTTCCTCCAAACCACCACCACCATCGCTTACGCTCCGCACAATCCCATAATTGTTCTTATACACAAACGGTATGTTTATGCGTACGTTCCACGATGCGAACTATGTGTTGGCTAAATAGTTTTGGTGCACGCATATTCCTCTCCACACCAACCTGCCGACACGCGTCAGCACGATTGTATGCTATTCAGAGTGAGTGAACACTTCTAATACATGATATATGAGACTCAACGCGCGTACTGACGCGCTTGTGTGATCAGTAATGCCGTCCACAAAATCCAAGACCAAGCCCAGCGCCACGGTACCAGCCAATGATCGACGCACTGCCACTCAAGCAACCGCCGAGGAAGCACCTAACGAGAAGCCAAAAAGTAAGCCTAACGCATATTGATCATGATGCAATTGCTAACTATTTTTGACTAAAAGCGATCATCACGTACTTCAATGGAGGGGAATCCATCAAGATCACCCAGCCGAATGGCGCAACCGAAAAGTGGTCGATTGTCCACAAGCCGGTGGTCACGAAAGCAAAGAAGCAGTACAACCTCGAGGCGGCCATGAAGTGCGGTCGTGGAGCTGGTTTCGATAAGCCCCATACGTTCTATTTGGACGTTAGGGTGCGTTAGTCGTGTATCGTTAAATTAGTTAGCTGATCCACTTCTCAGGCCCATCTTCGCCTAGCGGCGAGTAGCATACTCAAAGGTAACTTGACGAAGGAGTGGGACGCTGTCTCCATTGAAGAAAAGCATAGTGTCATTTCATCGGTGAGAATTTACAGTTTGGAACCGGTACGCTATTGACGCACTTGCATCTACAGACAAAACTTGCCTTCCCTTACGGTTACCGGTTTCCCGGCGATTGGGCGTACGAGGAAATGTTCAAGCGAGTCCTCCGAAATGCGCGCGACACGAAGACGAACAAACAAGGGCGTCGGCAAGGAATTGAAGCGGCTCTGATAGGTCAGTCACCGATGTGTTTTAATGCACTAAACATTTTCATCTTAATTTCATTATAGTTACAAACGAGAATGAGCCGGCGCACGAAGCTGAGGTCGACATTCAGATGGAAGACGCAGGCGAAGACGAGCCTCCCCAGGTTAGCAACAATAACGGTAACGCTGACCACGGTAACTCTAGCCACGGTAACGACGATGAGATCGACAACGGCAACAAGAACAACCACGTCAACGGTAGCAAGGGGAAGGGGAAGACGCGCGCGATCGAGGAGGACATGGAGGAGGACGCGGAGGAGGACGTTGAAGAGGACGAGACGGATGAAGAGGAGCAGTTTGCTCCGAGGCTCAAGTACAAGGTACGCTTTTCACACTACTACTATTAGCCAACGCATTCATTAAACCCCCAAATTGTCAGAAACCGGTTTCTGATGAGACTTCTGACGAAGAGGAAGAGAGCGAAGAGGACGAGCCCATTGCCAGCACGATTCGAGCGTCTTCGTCGGCTGTTGAGATTATTGATGCGAGCCAGACTGTAAGTTGCTTATATTTTTATTAATTCATATCTAACTATGCTGTATAGGAATCCCAATCGACTATCGCTCCCGACTCGCCCGTGCCTGTCACTACGAAGACAAAAGGCGCTGCCAAGGTACGTACGCACTTAGCGCTGAAATGGGTGATCAAATTTTATTTGATAGAAGCGCAAAGCTCCCGAGAGCTCCAATACACCCGCTGCCGACCCGCCAAGTTCGTCCAAGGTGAGTGCAGCACACACTAATTTATTGACTCTCTCTATTGACTCTTTGCGTTTAGAAGCCACGCAAGACTGGGCCGAACGTAGAAACATCATCCAGTCCCCTTTCGTCAGCGTCACCACCTTCGTCTCGTGCCCCTGCCCCTGTTCCCGCTTCTACTTCTGTCCATCCTCCGGCTGCCGCTTCGACCACGGCCAAGACAAAGGCATGTAGTTTAACATGTTGTATTCCTACTATGACTTACACTCCTTTAGAAGCGGACCGCACCCGAGGCACCCGAGGTAGCGCCAGCGAAGAAGCCAAAGACCCAGCCCAAGCCCAAGGCAACGGCGGACACACAGGACAAGCAAAAAGTGTGTATCCATTTGTCAGTTGCGTCCTGTACTGACCACATTATCTCAAAGGCAAAATCGAACACGAAAGAGGCTAAGCTTATGTCAGCAGCTCCCGTGCGAGCCGATTCCTGGGCTGCCGACTACCAGCAAGAGTTGAATGCTCTACCGCCCGTCAAGGCCCAGAAGAAGACCCAAAAGAAGTCAGCAAAGGTGGCTTCCCCCGAGCCCGATTCGTCCACGCCCTTCGAGCCGTCGGAGCCGTCCACATCCACTGCTCCTCGACCTTTGCGCCCTCGCCCCAAGATGCGACCCCCACCTCCCCCCGAAGATTCTCCCGCACCAACG
This sequence comes from Ceratobasidium sp. AG-I, assembly GCA_015039395.1. Lineage (NCBI taxonomy): Eukaryota > Fungi > Basidiomycota > Agaricomycetes > Cantharellales > Ceratobasidiaceae > Ceratobasidium > Ceratobasidium sp. AG-I. The sequence goes on along the minus strand of MU132149.1, from coordinate 326,390 downwards.
ATCACCCGCAACGCCAAGGCCGAACTGGTCGAAGCAGTTGTGATGGGCGGCACGAAAGCCGTAAAGTAAGTCTCAGTGTTACTACAACCGTTTTGTACTTATCGGAGTGTAGAAATACGCGTAGCAGGGCTGCGAAGGGCGCCAAGACTGGCTAATCTTCTAGATATTCTTCCTCGTTCTATTCATTCATCATTATTCGTGCATTGCTCTTAGTGAGTTTTGTTTCACTGGCCGGGTGTACTTATACTGAGCATGCGAATATTTCCACAGGTTTTCTTCAGACAAACCGCGTGTACGACCCGGATTTATCGGTGCCGTCGCGGAGCACGCGTGTTTCTTCGCAGCGTGCTTTTGGACTTTCCGGACCTGGCGTTCGGTTTTTATTTGTGCATGTTTAGATTGGGCTTTTCGCATCACGGCTTTGGACTTTTCGCGTCTCTGATTCGGTCTTTGTGTGTGTATCCTACGGATTATATCAATTAAATTCAAGTGTATTTTTTTACGAAGGCTACATGCGGCTGAATCCGAAGGAAGCGTGCAAAAAAACCGGGGATAAGGACATCTGCGGGTGCGGATTTTGCCCATAATCCGCGGCCAGGGCCTTGAGATTATCCGCAGGCAGAACCGATGGCAGCCTGCGAATAATTTGGTCGTTTGCCTCCGGTTTTGGCACTGAGGATACGCGATCTTCCTCCCTCGGAACTTCCGCACCCCTTGGGTTCATAGTGATACCGTATCCCAAATGCAGTGACAGGTTGGCGAAATTGCCAGCGAGGTTTCAGCATCACGATGGGGACGTACGCCCACATC